>JAUMHE010000056.1:20918151-20930234 GCA_032359235.1 Enteromius mattozi | reverse complement strand
AAATCAGCTGCCAAAAATGGCTAAAGAAGAAAATCTGCTCCTTCTTTTCTTCTAAATGTACCGTGAGTAGCACAACTCTGCAGTCAACCTCAACAGACACCTTTCTCTTTCAGATCGTCTGACTTCTTGCTCAACTTGTAAGGATGGTTCCTGGACTCTTGCTTTATTAACTTCCAGATCTGCATTAATTTCAACTAAGCGTCTTTCATATTTCCGTCTGTTTGAGGCATCGGTCTCTAATTTCCCCTCTAATTGTGCCGTTTCATCTTCAAGAGCTTGAATCACTTGGTCTAAGATACTGTCTGATCTATTTTGATCCATGTTGGTAACTTACTTTAAACCACATGAAAACTGCAAATCAATTGTTAAACAAGTTGCACACTTTTATCAACTCAAAAATCACATATTTGTTTCAACCATTTGCATACAATTACAACTAAAATAATGAGACTGAAAAGTTGAAAAGATACAGTCTAACCTGTGAATCCAAAGGTAGCAACTCTTATTGACAATCAAATTGTCTAAAACTTTACAAAGTTGCTTTTGATGCTGTCCATCATCACTAAGGCAATATCTTCTTGCACTATTGTTCCGCACGGCAAGAAATGCAGTCACGCTATATACTGTGAGCTATATACAAATTCGCATTGCTCCTATCAATGGCGACGTCTTCTCTTCCAGCAATGGCTGCAGTTTTTTTTATTTTTTTTTCTACCGAGGTTGACTGAATGCTCTTCACAACGAGGGCTGGCTGCGATCCTTCCCTTTCCTCAATGTATTCTTGCACTCTTTCAGGGGTCTGACGAGTCGTTCTTTTCACTCTTCCAGGGTGTAAATTCACGTTTTTCACTGTAACGGCTCCTGAAGGTTTTCTTCTGATTAAAAGAATCACGCTTCAACTGATGTCTTAACGTTTATTATCTTCTTGCAAAGAGCAAGCATCAGTGTAATCGCCATCTTGATCCGACTTCGACACCACTTGAACATCGTGACACCCTTTGGATATAATTTACATCTTTACGTCATGACACCGTGAAAAAACTGAAACAAATAAATAACATCCAGATACATAACGTGTGAGTGTGTTCCCGTTTACACATAATGCATTATTACAAATTACCAGATGAAATCTAAAGAATAAACAACATACCGTGTGCGCCTTCTAATCAGAAATCCAGGAGACATTCATGTATGTATTCCCTCTAACAAATAATCTTTCAATCGGCAGCTCTCAGCGTGTGTGCACTTCTTGTGAATCCCATACCAACATGTCTAGCTAGATCATGTGACAAATTCAACTAAAGTTGCACATTTCACCTGTAGATGTCATTATAAACTCAGTTTTATAAGACTCAAATATAATTTTCAAATAAACATTGACAACACATTGCACACCATTTGTGTACTAAATACCTTTTTACAAAATAAATGACTGAAATATTTAAAAGAAAATACAACAATTTCTATGACAGCTACACTTTCCATAACGTAATTAGTTACTTTTTTAGGGAGTAACGCAATATTGTAATGCATTACTTTTAAAAGTAACTTTCCCCAACACTGCTTAAAACACCCAAAGATGTTATTTGTGCATAATTAATGATACTATTATACTTCTTTATAATTTTATGTTGTATTTTCTGTTTCCATTTTAATTCGAATGAAAGTTGGGTAATTTAGTTTATTTTGTGTTTTTTTTTTTTTTTTTTGTCTATATAGTTCATCTTACTTTATTATTAAGTTTTAATTATTTATTCATTTACATTTTTAATAGTAATAATAACCTCGGATGTCTTGACATAAAAAAAAAAGCTGTGGGTCTCACATGTGTCCTGTAGATGGCGCTACCGCTGCATGAATTAATGCTGTGCGTCTCAAACTTCTCTATCAGTACACAGTTTCATTGTTTCCTCATCAAACACACCTGTTTGACATTAATAGAGACTTCACGATGAACTGGGTGTTTTTCATATCATCCCTTGAAGCGGCAGAACATTTGCTGGACTGACTCTTTAGGGTTATTATGAAAAAAATCCTGGTTCATACTGCAGTCTACTAATGATGATCTGCTGAATCAGTGTTTGATTAATTATTTACCATCAAGAGTGAGACTTACAAAGCAAAGTTCACATCATTCTCCATCATTTTGAATAAAAGATACTTTACAGCACTTGTTTAGCCGGTATCTGAGAGTTACACTCTTTTCTTGGTTTTCTAAATAATTTTAAGTAATTGAAATAAAGCTGACATAAAATTAAAAATAAAATTTTTATTAAGAACTTAAATTTAAAAATGCTATTATTAAAAATGATAAATATTGCTTTTGCAAATAAGGTACAAAAGCACATCATAAAATGAAAAGCTAATAAAAAAGTAATGAAAACTAAAAATAAAAGCAAATTCAAAATTGTAATATAATACTAAAATATAAATGTTTAAATAACATGCATAATTATTAAAAATTATAACATGGATTACTAAAATTACAGTTTTCCTTTGGGGTTTGGGGTAGTCTATAATATTTACAATAAATATATATTCAAACTGTGAGTGTATTTCCAGAACCCCAAACACACACACACAAACTGTATGTGCTCTTGCCCTACACTGACCCTACACTTAAACCTACCCCTTGCAGGAAACTGTGTTCCTTTTTAAGATTTTCAAAAAAAAAAACACAATTTAGGATGTTTTTTAAGCCCTTTGAATTGTGGGGACACTGAAAATGTCCTCATAAATCACCTTCATATTGTAATGCCTATGCCATACCCATGTCATTATACAAATTTGTGTCCTCATAAACCACATAAACATGCACACACAAACACAACCCCTCCTCCACTGATTTAGACAAAAAGACACTTTTTTCCCTGCATCAAACACAGGAATGGAGTCCAGAGAAGATTGTGTGTCATTTTGTCACTCCAGACATTCACAAACCACGCCAGAACTTCAGAAACCCTCACACACACACACACACAGCAGAAGTAGAAATACTATGGAGTACTGCGTGGCGTGTTGGCAGTTTCCAATATAGTTTTTTGTCTTATGCATAATAAAGGTATTGATAATATAAATTTGCAGTGCATTTAAATATATATATATACATATATATACACACAGTATATATTAGAGCTAGAATTATATTATTATAATTTACTTTTTGAAGGTTTGTTTGTCATGTGTTTTAATGTATAGTGCTTTCTAAAGGTGAAACAAATAGAGTATGGTATTATAATATACTATATCTGTGGTTACAATTATCATGAGATCATAAAGTGCATTTTAAGGTGTATAATTACTGCGTTAAAACTACTTGAAACAAACAAACAAACAAAACAAAACATTTCTTTATTGAAGAAACATGTAAGACAACAGAAAAATCTCCCAAAAAAGAGAACTATCTTCCCACCCTCAGCATTCACATGTTCAGTTACACAGGGCAAAAACAGTGCAAAGACAGACAAATATAAAAGTGTCTAAAATAAAAAAAAAGTACATCACATTTACATCAATCACTAGAATGAGAGGAATCTAACATTTTTAGAGTGCATTATGTGCATACCTTATGTAAAGTGTTACAGGTGCTTTAGTTGATTCGAAGCAAAAATATCAACTTCTATTTTCTGAAAGAAGTTAGGAAATGAAAGCTGGTTGCTCCAGGTAAACCTGTAGTAAATGTACTGTAGTGTAATGCACTTGAGAATTCTGACCCTGAAAACAAAGATGCTGTGAGACACCTGCTGGTCAAGAAGAGCTACTGCTGATCACCAGCGTCATCTCACTTCATCTAAAAATTATTCAACTTTTTATTTTGTATTCAATAGATTCCAATAAATGGGGTTAACTTGTTCTGTAGCGTTATCAACTTAGTTTGTATTGCCCAAAAAATCTCTTATATCACCTTTTGTTGATTCTAACATAATTCACGTTTAGCTTATTAAAGAATGGGTTACACTCTATTTTAAGTGTCAGTGTAATTATACATTTACATACTGAGTAATATTAATTAACTATATATACTTATCATATGGTTAGGGTTGGGCTTGTGGCTGCAATTATGCATAATATATTGTTATTATAAAAGCACATGTAACGTGTAACAAGGACACCTTAAAATAAAGTGTTTTCAAAGGGAAGTTTTATGCAGTATGTTTTTGTCAAAAATGTATCTCTGCATGGAAGAAATGAATGGCCATTTTACCTCTGAAACCAGTCTGCTGCGCTGTATAAAGCAGAAATCGTAGTGTTTCATTTTTTAATAACTCTAAAACAGAATAAACCTGTGGAAATCCCAACCCCACTCGATTACAGACTGAGAGAGAAGTAAAAAACTCATGAGAAAAACCACTGCAAAAAAACAGTTCCCTTTGAGTCAGTCACTATGATGTTACGTCATTGACTGACGTCTTGGGGTCCCGCCTGGGGGACCAATCGCCTTTGACTTTTGGAGAAAACGCCAATGGGAATTGGCCGGAGGATTTTGCATGCAAAGCCACTCCTCGGACATCCGGGTATATAAGATGGCGGCGCGCAAACCACCATTAGCTTTCTGCTTCGGAGCCGATTGGTCGCACGAAGTTGGAGAAGAAAAGAAAAGTGTACTGTTCGAGATCCTCGGTCGGAGCATTCCAGCGGAGAGACTGCTCTGGGTGCACATAGTGTGCGGTCCTCTCCTGGGCAGTCCCGGCCTAAGAGAGCAAATTTCTTACAGCTACACGGTCGTGAAGCATGTCCTCCGGGATGTTTTTTTATCCGTGTGCTTCTGGATGCGAGAGTTCCCTCACCTCTGACAATAGTCACAATCGCTGTCTCACTTGTCTGGGCCCAGTCACGGTGAGACGGCATTCGCGGATGGTTCATGCACTCATTGCAAAAATATGTCCATGGCTTTGCTTGGTCACGGCTTTCTTTTATTAGATGGCTAGCCTCGTCTGCTACCCCTTCCAGTTTGGTGGGCTGTAAAGCTCCTCGGCTAGTAGCTTGGCAGACCTTGAGTGACGATTGGGAATATCCGGGCAAGTCCTCACGGACTCCTGATCCCTCAACACGAAGCTCCGTGGAGTGTTGGAATGAAGGCGCCGGTTCGTCTCGCAGCGATCCCCGCATCTCGTTTGATGCTCCGGAAGGGGATGAGATGTCTCTCGCTGCATCGGAGGAGGGGCGTTTGTCAGCTTCGACTCTCTCTGCCTTTCTTCCGGAGGTTCATGAGAAGCTCGTGACGTGGTAGTCTCCAATTCTCGCTACTCTCGATGGGAGCGGGCAAAAGACGCGCGGGGAGTTCCCTAGGCAGAGTGACGATTGCGGTGCACTCGTGCATGCAAAACGCTGCAGTCTGGATGAATCACCCGCGTCTCCCGTCCAAAGCCTGTAGGCTGTTGTCAGCTCTCGCTGTTCTTTGGCTTTCCAGCATTTGGGCCTCCTACGTGACGCAGTTCGGGCTGTGGCGTTTTCCATAGGGACCCCATGATGTCAGTCAATGACGTAACATCATAGTGAACGTCTCGGTTACGAAGGTAACCCTCATTCCCTGAAGGAGGGAACGGAGACGTTACGTCCCTCCTGCCACAGACTGCGCTGGGGAGTCGGTTGCAATCGGCTCCTCAGCAGGAAGCTAATGGTGGTTTGCACGCCGCCATCTTATATACCTGGATGTCCGGGGAGTGGCTTCGCATGCAAAATCCACCGACCAGTTCCCATTGGCGTTTTCTCCAAAAGTCAGAGGCAATTGGTCTCCCAGGCGGGACCCCATGACGTCAGTCAATGACATAATGTCTCCATTCCCTCCTTCAGGGAACAAGGATTACCATCGTAACAGAGACGTTTCTGGCTGAATACAATCATCCTTTCAGTAAATCTGTTCTTTAATGTTTTATGTTCACTGCTTCATGTGGGACATATTATTGTATATCAGAAAGAATACAATGTTTGTATGCTTCTGGACAACTTAATTATTACTTTACATAGACTGCTTGGATAAATCAATCTAGCCAAATAAATTGTATTTCAAGCTACAGACAAATAGAAAGGTTCATGACTTAATTAATCTCCATACGTCATCATTTTAGAATTTCTCTGATATTTATAAGACTGTGCAAACCCTGGATATATGAATATACATGGGGTTCAATAACCGCATCCTAAATAAGATTTAATTGAACTTTTTTTCCTGCCCAAATATAGGGTTAAAATAGATTTTTAATGGATATTTTCAAATGTAATGCTAAAAGTAAGTTAATAGATGTTTTTATTTAAATAAAATAGAAAAACTAAATACATAAAATACATTAAAATACATATGATTTTTAAAAGGAAAGTTATAGAAAATAAAGACTTGCAGTACATACAATATAATATCTACACTATTTCTAGATCATAATCATATAAACCAGCATCGAGTAAGTCTTTGTAGAGAAGGTCTTAAATAATTTTAGAGAACATAATCATCAGATTTAGTTCATGTAACACAAATGGTGCTATCATTAAAGGAAAAACCACACACCAAATACTGTCGCTTTTTCAGTCAAATAGTTATGCTAATAATATAATTTCTAATGCAAAATAATGCATGAGAAAAGAATTTTCAAATGTTTTGGTCTGCATAGCTGTGAATGAAAGACACGACATGAATAAAACAAAAATGTGTTTTTATTCCAAAGTTCTCAAAGAAATTAACAGAAATAAAGCTTAATTAACAATCTACTGGAAACAAAAGGGGAAAAGGGAGAAAAAAGCTTTTTTTGGCTTAAACAAACAGAAAATAAAATAAACAAATACAGAGGAAGGTTTCTGATAAACCAAACATACAAGATACCACTGGCAAGTGCGTGGCACATGTAAAACAAAATGAACTCTCATATAGACATTTCTATGAAAATGTTTTTATTGTTTTTATTTTCTTTTTTCAAACAGTCTGTACAAAACGTCTCTCTTCATAAATTATTACTTTTTTTCATATAACTTAATGGCTGTCTAGTACATGATTTTTCATATTCATGAGCAGTTTCTCTCTGCACAACAAGTCTTTCCAACTCTTTGACCCAGACACAGATTGGCACTTCGGATTCGGATGTTACTAGCAGCATGAGCCACACAAGAACTCCACAGAAACACACACGCACGCACACACACACATGCGCATGCACGTCAAGAATGGACTCGGCTGTGAGCTGAGCAATGCGGATTACGCCACTAAAAGTCTGTCTGGACTCGGTCTGAAAGCAACAGTATGGAAGCTGGTTTCCTACATGGCATAAAAATAAATAAATAAATAAATAAAAAGACTTTTTCCTCTCCCAATTCTGTATTTTTTCTCACAATTTATATCTAACATTTTAGACTTTTTTTCTTACAATTGCAAAATTATATCTCATAATTGCGAGCTTACATTGTGCAATCGCAAGTTTTAAATTTACAGTACGTTTACAACAATTCTGTCTTTTTTCTTCCAATTTCTTGAGTAAAAACAGCAGAATTATATGATGTTAACTTGCAATTACAAAATATAAACTTGCAATTCTGTGAAAAAAGTTTGAAATGGCAGATAAAAAGTATTTTACCTATAAAAGTAATTTACCTTTTGTATTTTTTATTCCAAGATGGAAACAATACAGAAGTCACAATTTTGGGTAAAAGAAAAAAAGATAAATGCAAGATATAAAGTCAAAACTGTGTGATAAAAAGTTGTGATTACCTTATTTATTGTTTATTCTGTGGTGGGGAAAAACTCCAAAAAGAATAGTCAATATTGCAAGAAGCAAACTCAGAATTCTGAAGAAAAAGTTGGAATTACAAGAACTAAACTCGCAACTATGTGAAAGAATAGACAGAATTGTGAGATCAAAATTACAATTAACTTTTTTATCTTTTATTTTCTGGGTGAGAAAAAAAAAGTGAGATATAAACTCAAAATTCAAAGAAAAAAGCCAGAATTGTAAATTGTAAACTCACAATTACAAATATATAATTTGCAACTGCAAGATATAAACTTGCTGCTCTGAGAAAAAAAAAAAAAAAAATATGAAAAAAAAAAAAAGTCAAAATTCTGAGCTAAAAAGTTGCAATTGCAAGATGTAAACTCAGTATTGTGAAGGGAAAAAAAGTCAGCATTATGAGAGGAAAAAGTCATAATTATCTTTTTTATTCCGTGGCAGAAAGGAGCTTCCACACAACAGTGATGTCTCGGAAAAAACGCAACTTTCTGCATCGTTGTTTCTCATTGGCTCCATCTCTCTCTCTCGCACGCACTTTCTTGTGTACTTCCTATGGACTACTGGAATATCTTGTGATGAAAAGCAGCAGTTTTTTTGCTTTCGAAACTATGAATCTGAATGCTAAACAACACTAAAACGACACGTTCAACGCACAACTTTCCTTATAACGTTAAGAATAATAAAAAAAAAAAAATTCTGTTTGAAGAAGAAGAGGAGGATTAAAGTACTTAAAAACAAAAAACCTGAAAGAAATCAAGTGTACGTGGGCAGCTCCTGAGCTAGCCATTTGGTCTGGAGGGGCGGGCTGAACCTGCTGCCCGACCATTTAAAACAGAGGACAACAAAACTCTGAGGTAGATAACCGGTCAACAAGACCCACCAGGTCAAAAACAGTCTTTTGGAAGACAAATGAATGAATAAAGCCTTAATAAACTATATTGTGAGTAGAAAATAAAACAAAAAGGTTTTCCTTTAATGAATGCGATTATTATTTCAAAGGCCATGTCCTAAAACCTAGTGAGCTGCCATAATGCAATCATATTTTTTATCACTTGCGTGTGCATATATATAACAATTTATATCATGCCATTTATGTCAAGCATACAAAAGATGTTAGCAGGAGTTTCATGTTTGATATATATAATAAATGCAGCTATACCTTATAGTATGTTTGTTTTATGCTCAGATCTTTCATTCCTCATCTGGAAATAAAAATATGTGTTTATAGTGTTTATAATAGCGCTGTCAAATGATTAATCACATTCCAAAATAAAGGTTTTTGTTTATATTCAAAAATATACACAGTAAACGCATATATCATGTATATATAAATATACACACATGCATGTATATATTTAAGAAAAATGTTTACATTTATATATGATATAAATGATCTGAATATAAATATATACATGCAAATATTTTCTAAATACTGTATGTATGTGTATTTATATATACATAATATGGGTGTACTGTGTATATTTATCATTTTAACAAAATGTTTTATTTTGGATGCTGTTAATCACAATACATTTTTTGACAGCACTACTTTATAATGTTTGCAAGCACTTTATTTCACCTGTATTTTACATTATTTCTCAACATAAGAATATTGTGACTTATCTATGTTTTCATTTTTTGTCTCTCAACAATGCAATTTTGACTCTGCGTGAGTTACATATGCCAAAACAACTTGTATAAAGCAGTTACACAACGCGCCTGTATTTTACATTATTTCAGAATGCAACAATAAAATTGTGAATTATCTGGGGGTTTTTTCCTCACAATGCAATTTTGACCCAGTGTGATTTTTCCCCAAAATACGGTGGATAGTAAGTGCATTACTTTTGCCAAATCCAAGGGCAGCATCACACGTTTCCTTCATGAAGAAGGCAAATTCATAACGCAAAAATCCATTAAAAAATGTATTCAACACAGAAAAGCAGCTCAAATAGTTAATTGTAATTTAAAACTAATATTTTTCTGCCCTTTGTACTGTAATTTCACCACAAAGGAGACAATGCAGGAGCCTATTTGTTACATTCATTAATGAATTATGATGCTACATAGCCTATGCAGGCAGCTCACTAGGGTTTGGGAATGGAGCCGTCGTTTCAACCTGTTCTCGTTCCACGTTTTAGTTTCAGTTGTCTCCGCTCTGTAGTGATGTCTTGGCTTAGTTTGTGGCACTTGCTGGATCCAAATCGTCCTTCAAATCAGTGTCCGCACCTCGCCAACTAAAGACAGCTGAATGCATATGTACAAAGAAGGCACATTCTCCACAACTGCAACCCAGTCTGTTATAAAGTCTCAGCGTGGCCCGCCTCGAGAGAAAATCCGCTCGCCGACTATCTTTGGTGAAGTAAACTAGAAAGTGCCGAGATTTGTTTGCCTGCTATATAGTAAAACGAGCACTAAACTCTACACGTTCACCTCTCTCCTGAAGAAGCCTGCTGCTGAAAGTTGTCATGGGAGGTACGATATTCGATCTGACTGACAGGCCACGCACCCTCCCACCCCCTCATTAGTATATGAGTCAAACCTCCTCCCCACTCACAGACGAGTTCACCTAAAGCTAAACTACAACACCAAGATTTATAAACGAAAAGGCATTTATCAAAAATGTGATCGTTCAGCAGAATTTCTACCACATTCAAACAACCAAAGGCTCATCATCACCTCTGATTATAAAAACATTAAATCCTATTAAAACTCCAATGTTATTATCACTCGAAATGGTTTGTACTCTAAAAGATCTGAGAAAAAAAAGCAAAACACCGAAATCCAAACGCGGCGGAAATGTTCCTTTGCAAGATGCTAAAAAAGCCCTATTCAGCTGATTTACAAGGCAGCAGTCGGACGTCTTTTCTTCGGCTACTGTACAGGAAAGAGTTTAAGGCAAATCGTATAAGACAGACAGATCGGTCAGACCGAAGATGAAACACACAACAAAAACACATCAACGACACTCACACCGCAAGCACAAACGCAATCTTTCTCAGGATGTCCAGCTGATAAATCTCTAAAACTAACGTTTCAGTACAAAAGAAAAAAGAAAGAGAGAAAGAGAGAGAGAGAAAACAAATCCAAAATCATAAAAATAAGAAGAATCTCCATGCACGTTGAGTCGCATGATGTAGTTCCTGCATCTATGTAACGATCCTTGGTAAAAAATAAGCGTTGTTTCCTTAGTAAAATAAAACTTTTTCTTCCCGTTTCATTTGTGTTTTCTTTGTTAGCATCCTCTGATGAAATGAATCCTTGATTTGCACCTAATGGAACTTATACCAAAATAGTTGAAGTAGTTTTATTATAAAACCAAGGAACTCATTGGAGAACCTGTGCAAAAAGTTGATTCATCGGTAGAGCCGGTCCTTCAAAGGAAGCTGTTATTGATTTAGCAGTCGTCTCCTTCTCTCTCAAACCCCGACAGCCCTATGACAGAAACAAGAACCCTTTACATCAATAGCGTGTCTAAATTTGAACATTTATTCAGCAAGCATGCATTAAAATTATCAAAAGCGACAGTTAAAAACATATTTGAACTTTCTGTTCATCAAAGAATCTTATAAAATATTTTTTTTTTATTTCTGAAGCATCATGTGACACTGATGACTGAAGTAATGATGCTGAAAATTCAGGTTTGATCAAAGCTATTAATTACATTTTAACATATATTCACATAGATGACAGTTAATTTTTGAATTGTAAAAATATTTTACTTTTTTTTTACTGTATTAATATAATAATTAAGTTTAATTTAATTAAAAATAACAAAACTATTTAAAAAATGGCAAAAACATCATTAAAACTTTAAATTAAAATTAACTTGAATGGGGAACATAAAAAATTATCTATTTTACAATATTAACAAAAAACTGTCTCAGTGATACTGTTAAAATACCACTGGATTTTAGCATTACTATAAAATATATATTCAACAAAAATTCCATGTACAAAAATCACAAATTTAATTAATGAAATTTTCATTATTTACTCACTTTCATTGTCATTCCACCCTAATATTTTTCTTCTCTCTACCAGACTTCATAAATGTTTTCAGTTATGTTCAATTGAAAAGCAATGCCTTTGAATGAATCACAGCAGGTCTGAGATCAATGATTTCTTTCGTATCATGTGACTAATTTAAAAATTCAGTCTAAACGAATAAGTTATTTCGGGATCTCGACAGCATGAATCAGCATCTATAGTATTATCACTTTATGGGAAAAAAAAAATCTCTGAGGAGAGAAAATAGCACTAGTCTGGAATGAGTAAATTATTTTTTGGTGAACAATTCCTTTAATTCAGACACAGATCAGGGTCAGTAAAGCAGAACTGCAGGTGACAGATTCACTCAAACTAATATTG
>JAUMHE010000056.1:20876893-20889140 GCA_032359235.1 Enteromius mattozi | reverse complement strand
ATTACAGTACACAATACCACTATGACATTACCAGTTTGTTGTGCATGTACCTTATACATTAAATACAGTGTTTAATTTATATATTAAATAAGCTGTCGGAAAGTATGAAATGAGCACGCGCCGAACCCGCGTTAGCTCTGCGCAGCGGCGCGCGACCTGTTCCAGAACGTCTTTGCCTAACGTTAGACAAAATTAATATTTACGTTTACAGACCGTGTTTACATTTTGCAGAACAAACAGAATAAGGTCCGTAAATGTGCATTCGTTTAGTTATGTTCAGATGTTCAGTAGCGGTCATGTGAGGAGTTTTTACTCTTCTCCGTGTCAGAGGTTAATTCATATATATAAATTTACTCAGTGATGCAAATCAGAATTTTCATCAGCTGTTACTCCAGTTTTCAAACACATAACATCCTTCAGAAATCAATGATTTATTGCAGTGTTTTGCTGCCTAATATTTTTGGAACCTGTGACATTCTGGATACTTTTATAAATAAAAGACTAAAAAGAACAGCATTAATAGTAAATCAACATATTAGAAGGATATCTGAAGGATTATTTGACACTGAAGACTGAGGTAAAGGCTGATGAAAATTCTGATTTGCATCACTGAAATAAATTACACTTTAAAAAAAAATAAACATTAAAATCTGTGTGTGTGTGTGTTAGGGCTGCACAATTAATCAATTTTCCTCTTATGTTATTCTGCGTGCTTCAGATATGTTTTCAACAGGTTATCTTAAGGTTTATTCCATTTTCTTAATTGTAGTTTTAGTATAACATTATAATATTTTTATAATATTTTTTCTTTTTCTTTTTTTACTTAAAAAATAGGCCAATCCCATGTATAATTGTCATTTGAGGGTTAATACTATAGAAAAGCAATAAAGTTTTTTTCAGTGTTTTCATCTTGTTTATATGCATGAATAAATATGGCATGCAGTTGCTTCAAACATTGGTATAAACATCATTCAGTGTAAAATGTGAAAATTGTAATTAATAATAGCAATTACATTTTCAAGGGAATAATTGACAATTATGATTTTTGTCATAATGGTGCAGCCCTAGTGTGTGTGTCTGTGTGTGTATATATAATACATTTTACCTATATATCTAAATAAAAATAGACTGGATATTCAGTATATGATCCAAAGTAACTAGTAACTAACTACTTGAGTAATGTTTTTATCCGATACTTTTTTACTCTTACTCAAGTAACCATTCTGACTATTACTTTAACCTGTAAGTACTTTTACTTTTACTTGAGTACAGTTTTTCGGTACTCTACCCACCTCTGCTCAGGAGCACTTGGGAGATGCTCGTGGTGGTGGAAGACATAGGCTCTAGCTCAGGGGTGACGGCCATCTTGTGCGAGAGCTCGGGAGCGGCCATTTCCTGCGCAAGCTCGGATGCGGCGGCCATTTTGTGGGTCCTCTCGTGATCGGCGGCCATCTTGCGCGAGGACTCAGGTGCGGTGAGTCTCTGGTGCGGCGTCTCGCGATCCGCAGCCATTTTTCACGGAGGCGGGGGTCGCCGAATTGCGAAGCGAGTGCTGAGCCACGGCCTCGCGCTGGCGTGCGCAGCACGCTGATCACTCACTCTATGATCGCGTGCGCGTCTTCCCTAACTTCACCAACGGTGAAACAGGAACCACAGTACAGTAAAACAAAGTCTATGAGTTGTTCCAGAGACCAGTTGGGATCGTCGTCAGGAAGAGAAAAAAGCAAATCAGTGTCCAAACCTGACAGAAACAAGTCTTTGATCTGCTGTTCCCCCTCATTCACGTGGTGGCTGATGGCGATGAAGTCATTCACATATTCCTCTACGTGGCGACCGCGCTGAAACAGCGTGAGCAAACATGATGGGGAAACCGGTGTGTAATCCTGCCAGCGGGGCGAAGAATAGTCCTGAAGCTCACGAGTGTCCGGAAAGCTGCTAAATCCTTTCTGACGGTTCATTCTGTCACGAATGAGTAGGCGAGAAGGCATGTGGATTTATATGCAGGCTTTATTATAAGCACTCAGAGCGTAAACAGACTGGCAGGGTCAATACCGGCAAACATCCATGTCAGAGGCGAGACTGAATCGTAAACACAGTCCGTAGCGAGGGTCGTGCGAGGGTAAACAGTATCCAGAGGGCGAAACAGAAATGATAATCAAAAGCAGGCGAGGTCGGCAACAGAGAATCCAAGACAGAGAAACAAAGAACAAGAACACGAATGAAAACACTTGGGGTGACGGCAAAAGTGAGTACAATGAACCGTGACGACATACAAACACATCCGGGGTTTTATACATGTAAAACTAGGTCAATGGGTGGAGCCAACAATGAAACACCATGACAACTGACAAGCAACATGAGTTTGTGGGAATGAGTCCATGAATGACAACAAACAGAAAACACAGAGCGTTCGCTGGGCACAGGAGTACCACCCCCTGATCTGGGCTGGCACCTCCAGCTGACTGTGACACTCCCGGTTTTCATCCCAAATATCTTAAATTGTGTTCCAAAGAAAGCTTTTACGCGTTTGGAACGACATGGGGGTAGGTGATTAATGACAAAATTTTGGGGGGTGGAATAACCCTTTATCCAAATACTTTTTCAGACCACTTTATCTAAAGTTTATTTTTTAAATCTTAATATCTTCATACCTTTTAGTTGCAAGATAGCTTGAATTTGCTAAATTGCAACTATAAGACATAAGGATATTATAAACATACAAATGTGATATTAAGCTGCTTGAATCCATTGTAAAAAGCACTGAATGGCAGAGGTTCATAGTTTCTGTCTGTTTCTGTCCATGTCCATAACCATTTTGAATGGGTAACAAAAGACAAATTTACCTGTATGGCCATTATTGTAGAGGGTAAATGGCCTATTCCCATAATGGTTGTATCCCAGGGGCTGCACGGGGATTAGCGTTGGATCATACAGTGTTTGCAATGTTTCCACGTTTATGGGTGACTGACTAGAACCACCACAGTCAGGAAAATACTCAGCCCATTCTGGCTGTCCCACAGCACCTAACACATAAAAGGGTTATACAGCGAGGTATATGTTGGTGTGGAAGTCAATCAATTGAAAACTCAATGAACAGCACATAAGAAATTTTTTATAACATGTTATGGAAGCTCATAGTGAAGTATTAGCTAAGTGTTAAGTCATGCACAGTTAATGAGGAGACACGTGGTTACAGAAGCGACTACACACAAACACACACAGTTTTTTTTTTCAGTGCTGAAACATTTTGTAGTGAATCTAAATTTTAAAATACAAAGGAGAACGATCAACATAAAAAAGAGATCAAAAACATTTAAAAGTATTAATATAGAAATATTTTTACTTTTCAATAAAACAAAATTACTGCATATCAGTCTGAGTGTTTCAGCTTGGTGCCAAGTCAGTTCTGTATACACAGGGATTAGAGGCCCACTCAATCTCCATGTTCAGCAAGAATATTCCTTCAAACTCCTGTTCAACTCCAAAAAGGGAGGGGGGAGGGCAGAGTTGCTCTCAATGATCTGTAGTTGCCAAGGAGATCTCTATGACAACCAACATACTCCAGGCCACTGCTAGTTTACCTCTTGCATGCTTCCCCAAACATGAACAGAGAACAAAGCATCACTCAAACAAGTAACTACATTTTGTTCAGAATTAATGGGTTGTCACAACAATGCCACAGTTCTTCAAATAATTTTCTTTTTTTTTTTTTTTTTTTCTTGGCAGGTGGCAGATTCATCTGCATTATTTGCTGGGCCTGTTGTGTATTTAGCAAATCACTGTCACTTTTCAGTCAACTAACCAATCACAGTGGAGGAGGGGGAGATGACTACTGACTGTACAAACCAATGAAATAGAAGTTAATGTTACTTGTCTCCATATTAATTTCTTTAATAGATCGAATTGACGGACTACCATAATATTTATATGGAATAATATTTGGAAAAACATTTAATTTGAGATGCGTCTACCATTACTTATACATGGTTTTAATGACAACAGCATAAACAAACGTTACTGCGCATGCACGCTTTTGTGGCCCTAACTTAACGTCCAGTAGACATCCCAGTAAAATTAATAACAACATCTTCTAATTCATTCATTCTCTGCCAGCAGGAGGTGCTTTAAGCAGGAGAAATGGAGGTTTCCCTGGTAATGGCTGTAGACAAAGCAGCTCTGAGCTTACAAATGCTGCCTTACATTAAGGATGAAATGAAAATGACATTTTCTAAAGACAGTCTTCCTTCAGAAATACAGTGATATAAAAACACCTATGCCTCGGTTTGATATTTAAACATGCATTACGTGCTATTGTTTGTTCAATGAAGTCTTTTGGAAAAACGGTCAGTTTTAATATTGTGGCAGGTCATCATTAGCTGTGTTTGCACTAACCAGATAAACCAACAAACACAGACCGGATGTTAACTTTGGTCCAGGCGCATTCGTCCGAATCATCGCAAACCACAGTGCCTCAACAGGGGGGAAAAAAATTGCACTCTCAAGTGCTCACAGCTGACCATTTTCAGCAGAATTTTTCTTTTTGAAACTAGTTGGCAGCAAAAATCACAGAATGAAATGTTATTATTTCTTGTAGTAAATGAGTAGCTTTTAATAATATATTTGAATACAATGCCATTGACAACTGAATATGTGTATCAGGTATAGAAAGTAATGTTCATTTAAAATGTAGAATTATATAAAAAATGTTCTTGATAAAGACCTGTGTCATGTTGTGGTGTGTTAAGAACGCACAAAGAAGAATTACAATTAACAGTTTTTAATAATCCACACAGAGAGTTTCCAACGAGGTGGGTAGCAAACACTTACACATCGAGACTGGACAAAGAAACAGAATGCAACTTAAAAGAGGGAATGTAAACGAGGCAAATTAATAACACCTAAACATAATGAACAATTAGTGTGACACCCCTATACCCTATACCCTCATTCACTATTCCCTACATTAGTCCACTCATTAAGTTCACTTGAAGGAGTGACTGAAAACGAGTGAGTGAATTTGGACACTGAGTGCACCGGAAGGACTGCCGCTTTTGCATAGATTGCTTGCTAATCATTTAAAACAGGTAGCTCCAGTAATAAGTTTAAAGCATTTATCTTGAATTCTGTCACAGAAATTATGTATATACTGTAGTTAACCTAATTATTAATCAATGGTCAATGAATTTGTACCTGTGTTGTATTACGTTGTATTACACCATGAACAAATGCTTCGTAAAATGAATGGATGGATGATTCAGCTGCGAATGGGAATTCATTCGGCGCACGACACTCACACTGCATTATGGGAATTATCTAGCCTTTGATGTACATTGGTTGTACGTTCGTTTTTGCAGTGCATTGTGGGATTGAATGAGTGCACTCGATAACGTCCACTATGTTTTTGTACACCACTTAAAATGGCTGTCCCCTCAAGTGCTCTATTCAAGGGTATGGGGATGATTTTAGATACAGCCAGAAACTAGTTCACAAGAGCACATGAGGAATGGAAAAAAAAAAACACAACAACAACACCACACACAAACAAGTCCATAATTGTGACAGTTTGCCCCCCTCCATGAAGGCGTGACCTTGCGCCGTAGAACAGGAAAGGGACAGTAGAATGGCGATGGGGTTGGCATAAACGGAATACACAAACAGGCAGGAGGACGTTCAGGTGGTGGCCAGCTGACCACAAGGAGGAAGACAGACAGAGTCCAGGGTGGTGATGGAGGATGGTCGACGACAGACCAAGGCAATTCTCCTTTGGGCTGAAAGGAGGGCACTCTTGAGGAGCAGGCACTGGAGGGTGCTTTTGAGCACTGGAAGATTGGGAGCCCCTTCTGGACTGGAAGGGACCAGTGGAGACAAAAGGGGCTGGATCTCCAGTTCAGTTTCCCAGTCTATGAGATCCTTTTCTGCGTCTTGCAGCCCCAGCTCCACTCCGCACTCTCATCATCCATGGCTCCCTCCACCATGGCGAGCTCAGTTGCCAGCTCTAGCACCTGGTCTGATGTCAGGGGTTCTGGCTCCAAGGTGATCCTCAGCTCTGTCGCTCTTAGTGGTGATGGTTCATTGGTTGGGTCAGCCTCTGGTTCTCCATCAGTGGTGAGCTCAGGTTTTGACTCCATGGAGCGGGGAGTTGGTGGGCTGGGCTCTGGCTGCGAGACGTCTGCGAGGTATGGCTGGACACAGATGTTCTGGTGTGGATCCGTTCACCCACAGCATAAAATTGATATTGTTTTTAAGGGTCTAGTGCAAATCTCCCCTGGACAGAACAAAGTGGAGATCGTTATCCAGACCACACCAAAATCTCTCCAACAAACAGACACCATCGCAGCAGCAGGTGTTGAGAAACTCAGCATAATCCTCCACATTACAATCACTTTGGAAGATTACAACTGTCCTCCTATTCAGCAATGTGTTGCTTCTTAGGGCATTGTTAATGGATGCGATGTTCATGCTTAAAACTAAAATAAATAAAAACACTCTAAGAACAAAGAAACAAAACGCGAAGAAAACACTTTGCTTTACTTTATAAAGGTCCAGTCTTTTGTCACGATGTGGAACGAGAAGAATGCACCAAGATGAAGAATTACAATTTATTACAAATAATAATCCACAAAGACTTTCCAACAAGGAGGATAGCAAACACACACTTACACATTGACAAGACCAGACGAAGAAACACTGAACAGAATGCAACTTATAAAGGGAACGTAAACAAGGCTAATTAATGACACTGTAGGATTACAAATTTAAGAATCTGTCTTACATCTGCTGATCCTACATTCTGAAATAACATCATATAAGAGGTACATTGTATTTAGAATTTAAAGTAAAGGTGTTAACATTAACAGTTTGCAGCCAGCTGTTCCTGCCAGTTCCAGTCCTCCTTTTGTAAGTCAAATGAGGTTGATTACTGAGACTTTTGCTTTGTCACCTTTTGTTTGTAACAGCTTTTGGTGCCTTTTTCTCTAGTATTTGATTGGCTATGCTGAGTGGATCAGGACTGGTGTACTGGGGGAAGTTTGCTATACCTGAATACTTAATTTACATCTCTTTGTTTCAACTGTCTCCACCTCTTTGTAACTCCTCCCCCTCGAAACCTATATGAATTGTAATGTAACCCTGCCTTAAGTTAGACAATTCAGACAATTCGGACAATTCAGACAATTCAGACAACAGACAATAGACAAGTCTGAAGATTACTTTGAAGACTACAGCACGGACAGAGTCCTCAGAATAAAAGAGAATTTTGCTTCCAATCCAAAGTGTCTCACTGGTCTCTCTTGGAAAATATCACAACACAAGCTAAACCACAAGATATGCATCAGAACTTGTAGACTACAAGAAGAAGATATACATGCCTGTACATAGCTTGTAATATAATTAATATACTTTAAAATATAATTTTAAAACAGTGATGCAAATCTGAATTTTCATCAGCTGTTACTCCAGTTTTCAGTCATATGATCCTTTAGAAATCATTCTAATATAATGATTTGTTGCAGTGTTGGAAAGTTTTGTTGCCTTATATATTTTTTCACATGTGACATTTTGTTCAGGATTCCTTGAATTTAAAGCTTAAAATAACAGCATTGATAATAAATCAGCATATTGGAAGGATTTCTGAAGGATCATGTGAAACTGAAGACTGAGGTAAAGACTGAGGAAAATTCAGGTTTTCATCACTGAAATAAATTACATACAAAAAAAAATTAAGTGGCTTTTTTATTTAAAGAATAAACCAATCCAATGTATAATTGACATTTGAGACTTAATACTACAAAGCAATAAAGGTTTTTCAGTTAGTGTCTTCAACTTACAGTATGTTCATTTAAAAATATGGCATGCAGTTGCTTCAAGCAATGGTATAAACATCATTCAGTGTAAATTGTGAAAATCATAATTAACAATAGCAATTACATTTTCAATGGAATAATGAACAATTATGATTTTTATGATTTTGTGTGTGTGTGTGTGTGTGTATCTCAATTTTATCTATATATCTAAATAAAACTAGACTGTAGATATTCAGTATATGATAAGCTACCTACTTGAGTTGTTTTTTTATCCGATACTTTTTTACTCTTACTCAAGTAACTATTCAGACTATTACTTTTACTTGAGTAAATATTTCTATAAGTACTTTTACTTTTACTTGAGTACAGTTTTTGGGTACTCTACCCACTTCTGCTGATGCGTCATCCGAAATCAGTCAAATGGCGAAGGCATAACGTTAGTAAAAAAGTTATCGCGGATTTTCTTTTTTACCCCTACCAAAACCAACCATTTTACTACATAAAGTGTAGTAACCATGTCCTTGGCAGATTGATTACCATTTGTATAGGACAGTTTTACTACAAATACCATGGTTAAGATATGGTTATGTATTCATCTTTGATACCATGGTTAATATGTGTTTACCATGCTTTAACTACAGTAAAAAACATGTTTTTTTCATCACCATACGGTTATTAATTTTAAGTGTTAAATTATGAATCTCATGGCAAAACTGTTGAATGTTTGTTTGTCATGTCCAGGAACTTTAAAAGATTAACAAAGGGCAGAAGGTAAGTGCAGTTCACTATAATATTTCAGTATAACTATATATACAAACACAGGCACAAAGCATGACTGACAACAGTTTATCTAATAACATTTGCGAAATTTACCTTTATTAAGGTTTCATAAAATGGGAAACCTCACATTTCAGCCTTAAAATAAGGAAAAATGGTCAAAACTAATAATTGATAAATAAATTATTAGCCTGCATGTATTTTATCAGCTCCATAAATAATTCTAGATACCTCATAAGAATTGTTTAAATGTGTAGAATCGACATACGTTTCTATTTTCCATCAACCAATCAAAATTTACAGCAGGGCATGCAAATTTAAATGCAAAGTTTATTTTTGTTGCCAGACTATGTTTGTTTGTATGTATGTATGTATGTAGCCTACTGTATATGTTTTTTGGGGATAAACTTAATGTTTGACATTTAACTTATTAGATTGTCTGCTTCTTCAGGTGATATGAACCATATTATCTGTATCCTTGTCTTGTAACATGCAGGCTGAATATTAGCTCTAACCTGTTATTCTTTATATTTGTGTCTTCAGGACATTGCTGATCCGCAAGAGAAAGAGGAATTAGCAGCGGAAGTGTCTATTCAGTGTCTATTCAAGTGTCTATTTTGTCTATTAGCAGAGCCTACTCCTTATCTTGTGGGACTGACATGTGCCTTGGACCTGTGATACCCCAAGAACTTTAAAGGGTAAGTTCACCCAAAACTGAAAATTAGCTGATGATATACTTAATCCTAGGTGTATATGACTTTCTTCTTTCAGATGAGTCCAATCGGAGTTATATCAAAAATGGTTTGACTCTTCCAAACTTTATAATGGCTTTGGCGGATTGTAGTATTCAGTTGTCCAAAAGATGTCCGAATAAGGGACCCCTTTTGCAAATCGATGCGTTTTTGTAAGAAAAAATATGTATTTCAATGCTCTACAGTGCAACCATTTTAGTGCTGTGTGCGGCTATCAAAAAATATTTAGAAGCACCAAAGCAACTAACCCAACCATCATATTTGTGTTTGCGCTTAGGGAAACTTCAAAGATTTCTACTTGCGTGTTTTTGCAGTGTTGAGTAATGTATTGCAAACATACGTTGATTCTTTGAATGCAGTGTAAATCAGAATCCACTCATTGCTCAAAATGGATGTGCTTTATTGGGCTGCTTTTGGACAGTTGAACACTACCACTCACCCAATGCCAATAGGTTTGGAAGAGCCAGGACAATCTTTAATATAGCTCAGACTGGATTCGTCTAAAAGAAGAAAGTTATATACACTGGATGTATTGAAGGGTGAGTAAATCATAGGCTAATTTTCATTTGAGTGAACTAACTCTTTAAATATACTTTGGAGTTCTTTCAAAAGTTGAAGTTGGATAAACTTTCAACAAAGGTTAAAAGACTAAAACAAATTTGGATGAACTATCCCTTTAATTACATGTTTTTTCACTGGTCTAATTTGGCAAGTAAAGTCAATGTCTAAAAAAGTTTTATGTACTTGATGAATTTTGTATGTTTGTAAGTATCCACAGTCCAGTGGCTAAAATGTATTCAACAAGTTGTCAGTTGTAAAGTATGGCTGAATTTACA
Organism: Enteromius mattozi; assembly: GCA_032359235.1. Lineage (NCBI taxonomy): Eukaryota > Metazoa > Chordata > Actinopteri > Cypriniformes > Cyprinidae > Enteromius > Enteromius mattozi. Next base: position 20,878,973 of record JAUMHE010000056.1, on the reverse strand, counting down.
AATAAATGTTTTATTAAAATGTGTTTTGTTTATTATTCAGTTTTGTTATATTTATTGAAAAGTACTCAGAGTAAATGGTAAATACAAATGTATAAGTAAAACAGTAAACATAAAATTTGTATGTATAGAATATAGAACATTTTATATATAGCATATTAATCAATTAATTAATAATAAATTCAATATAGTACATTTTTTTGTGTTTTTATTTAAAAATAACCATTGAATTGTTTAAGGATTTTAATTATATTTACTCAATTTCATTTATGAGATTAATTCATCAAATTATTTGAATCTACTTAAATTTTTTTTAGTTACATTTACTTGATTCTAAACGTAAATTTCAATGATTTTACCAATTTAAAAATTTACTCAATATTTTTCAGTGTAAAAATGTTTCACCAAAAAAATTGAGTAGATCATAGTAAAAGTTTTTACAGTGTAGCCTAGCTTTATTATGTTTTTCTCCACTCACAGAAGCAGTGCAGGTGCAGGATGTGATATGATCATGTGAATCCTTTTGTTCTGTTAGTTTGCCGATTTGTTTTGCACTTGTAAATGTTAGTATTTTTAACAGGTCACAGACACTTATCCTTTCTAATTTACTTCAGTTCTAATTTTAAATAATCTTGCCGGTTAACCATTAAAAATGGTTACCATTAAAAATGGTTAACCAGCATCGGTTGCATCGGTTGTTGGTTAGGAGAAATAACCAAAATGAACATCCCTACTTCTGATGGCAATATATGAAACCATGTTTCTGCCACATGATAAAATAAAACTACATAAAAAGCTCGTTTTTAATTTTTTTCATCTCAAAATTTTTAACTTTATACCCACAACTCTGGCTTTTATTCTTATAATTCTGACCATTACAAAACTGATCAAACAATGTCTATGTAACCACATCACACTTGTCTTATTTCATCAACTCCAAAATCAAACCTACACCTTGGTTGAAATTATGTTTTTTCTGATATATTTATCACACAAGTTATTTCAGAGGAAATAAATAAATACATTTCGAGATACGTTCAAGATGATCAAAAGGCTGAATTATGTATTTTTCAGATCTACACTTGTATACAATGTCAAGGTTACAGCTCAGCGGTCATGTATCATGACGTAACTCTGATAAAAAGCATTATACACAAGCAGAGGAACAGATAAAACAGTTTGTGTTTGGCAGAAAAATCACAGTATAAGATGCAACCCAGTCAAAAATCATTTCTATCCAATGTTAATACATGAATATACATCATGAGCTAATCCATATATACATTTATGACTGGCAAAATATAGAGATTGCATGTTTCATGAATGATAAGATTCATGAAAAAGAATAAAACCTTAATGTGCAGTGTACTGAAATGTTCCTCATTGTTCATCGTTTTCCTTTAGTAAATTTATTTATTTATTTATTTTTCTGCAAGGAATGACATGTGCATTATCTTTTTTACATGCAATGTTTTTTTGGTATAATTTTTAAAAGGATTTCTCTATGAGGAAAATGAGCGGGATTTATACTCGGCAATTTACTGCAAAATCAGCTACGTTCTTTCATTATCTCAGTCATAAGAACCATTTTCAGGATATGTTTTAATTAAAAGTTGGTGTGCACATCTTTTACAATGTGATGATTCTGAATTTACTGAATTAAGCAGCTCTCAGAGGAATATGACATCCCATCGTAGGATAAAACACTAAACTAAACAGATTCTGAGCCACAGAAATCAGAACGTACATGTACATACCTTTGCATTTGTTTGTGGTTTTGTCTAAGATGGCCTTGGTTGATACGATTTTTCCATATCTATAACAAGAACAAACAGAAATGGGTTAAGAATTTTGAAACACACCGATATAAATGGCTCAGTTTGAATGTTAACCTATATGTACCACGATTTTTATCCAATTAAAACTAAAATCATTTCAAAACAGATTTTTATGACTTGATAAAAAATAAACATTATCTGAAATAAAAAACAAAAAAAACATAAATTTAATAGTGCTGTCAAATGTTTAAATCGCATCCAAAATAAAAGGTTTTGTTTACATAGTATTTATATGTCTAATATAT
>JAUMHE010000056.1:20803286-20814100 GCA_032359235.1 Enteromius mattozi | reverse complement strand
CTGTGTCTTTGACCATTATCTTGGTTATTTGCCCAATATTGACAATCTCCTTCCTGAGTTGGGATTCTCAATACGTGCTCTTTTGTGTTAATGTTGCAAGCTGTCCTGTGACAATGTCTGTGACAAAGATATGCTTGCATCAGGCAGGCAACAGGTTATCATGGGCCGATTTATGACTTCCTGTTGTCTTGAGGCCTCTTTGTGGAATTCGGATTCTTATGTTTCAATGTTCCGATCATATCTTAAGTGTCTGATTCACTCTGATGCACTACAAAGTTCTGCATTTCTGTTTTGAGCTGCGCACGTTGAAGATCAGTAGAATGAGGCATGATAGCAGGATTTTAGTCAGTGGGATTTAATTTATCTCATATAGAATACGCTTCGTTATTTATACGGCATAATGTTAATATCACGACTTGTATGCTATCTGCACGAAGTGCCCTGAATGCAGAAGTGAAGGTCTTTGTGCGGCTCGAAGTGTACTCATTTTGTGGACGCGTTCTTCACGCAACAACGTGCAGAAACACGTCAGTTAAACTCTAAAAATTCACAGCGTTTTATTATAATAGTGTTCTCATTATAATGTTATGTATATGACAGTCCCAGTCATATTTATTACTATTCTTCTTTGTTTGTCCTGCTCATGCTATATGCGAAAGAGAAAAGGGCTTTACTGCAGCGTAACTCAACCAAATCTTATAGGACATAAATAATTACACGATAAATATAAACCAGCTGAAATGTTTTGATATCACTTGTACCCTACCTGATAGAAAAAAATCCAGTCTTTCACTCTGCCTCAGTTAAAGTCTCGTTAAAGATTTAAATCCCTGCCTCCAAGATGCACCTCTGTCAGTCACGGATTATGGAAAATGAAACTAAACTTAAATCCATAGGGGTGCTTGGATTTATTCACACAGGTTAAAATATTTATTTAAAACTTCTTTTTTTTTTCAGATTCTTATTTACAGCATTATTTTAATAGGCTGTATATTAACATATTGGGAGAAAACTGGTAGTTCTATGTGAAATCAGACCCCCATATAGTCAAATGGCATGATCATAACACCCTGCGAATATTCGACTGAGAGATTGAGAGTCGAATCAGGCTACTCCAATCGAAGCATCAAATCGTGGACTATTCTGAAATATGGATATTTGTCATACAAAAACGCATGGGTTCGGTACAGGGGGACTTTATTCACCCCCCGGAGCCATGTGAGGGACGTTTTATTATGAATAAGCGCATGTTATTTCAAGTCTTCCAAAGTGTAACAGCTATCACCCATTTAAACCCATTCAAAGGCTCAGAGAGGTCTGGATAATTTTTATTATAACTCTGATTGGATTCATCTGTGTCATGAGTCAGAGACGCGAAGACGTGCGGATCCATTTGCAAAGCTTTATTTACAAACCAGAGTCAGTACAGGCGGGGTCAACAATGGCGAACGGGAGCATAGGAGGCAGAGACAAGAGAATAATCCAGAATGGGAAGCGTGGGTCAGCAACGGTAAATCCAATACAACGAAGACACAGGCAGACGGCGGAGAAGTCCACTTGAGCGGTGCAGACGGCGGAGTCGCCCACCAGGGCGGCGCAGATGGCGGAGATGCCCACCAGGGCGTAGCACGGGCCTGAACTGCACAGAAGAGCAAAGATACATTATTGTTCTGACCGACCTGACTCGGAGGCTGTGCAGCCATCAGCGGAGCCCCTGGGGATTCTATGGCCAAGGTCAACATCCCTAGGGGACGTGCAGCCGCTGATGGATTCCCTGGAGTCGAGGCCGGACAGCAAAGAGGCCCTGAGGCTTGGAGGGTAGGACCTGGAGGTAGTGCAGCCACCAGCGGGGCCCCTAGAGAGTCTACAACCGAAGTTGACCTCTCCGGGGTTGGTGCAGCCACTGGCGGGTCCTCCGGGACGTTATTGTCAGAAACGGGTTCAGGCGACTGCGGCCACGGGAAATCGAGATCACAACATGGCCCCGGGGGATCGGGCCATGGAACATCAGAGTCTATGACGGGCTCGGGAGACTCAGGCCATGGTAATTCGGGGCTGGGACCCGACGGAAACGGACTAGAAACCGTGCGACCCTCGCACGGTGCTCCAGGCGGAGCAACCGGGACCGACAGTGTTTGACACGGCTCCTCAAACCGTGAAACGGGGTTGGGACCCGTTACTTGCGGGCTAGGAACCGCGAGGACCTTCAACAGCTCTCCTGGCTGTATAACCGGTACCGACTGGACAATACACGGCCCCTCTCGCCGTGATACGGGGCTGGAACCCGTTATTTGCGGGTTAGGAACCGCGAGGATGGGTGACAGCTCTCCTGGCTGTGAAACCGGGACCGACTGGACATTAAACAGCTCTCCTGGCTGTGTAACCGGAACTGACTTGGTTTCAAACAGCTCTCCTGGCTGTACAACCGGAACCAACTGAACTATACATGGCCCCTCACACCGTGATATGGGACTTGGACCCGTTACAGAAATTCTGCACGGCACTCCTGGCCGTAAAACCGAAACCAACAGTTCATCACCCGGGTCCTCTGAATGTGATACGGGGCTAAGACCCGTGACTCGCGGGCTGGGAACCACGGAGATTCTGCACGGCACTCCTGGCTGTAAAACCGAAACCAACAGTTCATCACCTGGGTCCTCAGAACGTGATACGGGGTTTGGCAGAACGGGGTGTGGAGGAAGCAGGATGGGAAGGTTGTCCCATAGATCTGGTGGAGAATCCGGATCAGGGACAGTGGCTCTCTTGTGCTTTGACTCGCGATCGGCGGCCATTTTGTGCGAGAACGGCGTTTGCCGAATGGCGAGGCAAGAGCCGGGCATTTGTGGATAGCGTAGAGACGGGAAATCCCCCCTTACCGCAGGCTGGTGTCTAACGCTGCTGGATCCTTTGCGGCTCGTCAGTCTGTCATGAGTCAGAGACGCGAAGACGTGCGGATCCATTTGCAAAGCTTTATTTACAAACCAGAGTCAGTACAGGCGGGGTCAACAACGGCAAATGAGAGCATAGGAGGCAGAGACAAGAGAATAATCCAGAATGGGAAGCGTGGGTCGGCAACGGTAAATCCAATACAACGAAGACACGGGAAACTCAGGGAAACACGGAAGGCTTGACAACGGGGAAAACACAGGTACATCCAACATTGACGAGCGACTAACACAAAGACATCCGGGGCATTTATACATGTGGGACTGGGCGGAGACAACAAATGAAACACCATGACAACAAACGAGCAGGGCGGAGACATGAGTTCATGGGGATAAGTCCGGGCATGAAAACAGAGGTAAACACACACAGTAAGCTGAGCGCTGGAGTGCCATCCAGTGGCCTGAGCTGGCACCTCCAGCTGATCGTGACAGTCTGAAAGAAGAAAGTCACATACACCTAGGATGCTTCAAAGGTGAGTAAAAGACAGGATAATTTTCATTTTTGGGTAAACTACCTCTTTGTGATGTTGATAAACATCCGCCATCAGTCTTCACCTTCCTCCGAGGGGGGCAAGCGGGGTTCGAGCCGGACGCTGAGCTTTGCCCTCGCAAGGGTTATAACTACTAGGGCTCGGAGTCTGCCGAGCTCCCGGCTCACTCCCCTGGACAGTAAGCCAAACATGCTATTCTATTTTGCATTATGAGGAAGTGTGAACTCGTGAAAACAACATTAGTTAAAGGGTTAGCTCAGCCAAAAATGTAAATTTTGTTATAAATTACTCACCCTCATGTCGTTCCAAACCCATAAGACCTCCGTTCATCTTCGGAACATGAATTAAGATGTTTTTGATTATATCAGAGAGCCATCTGTCCCTTCATAGACAGCAATACAACTGAAGTGATCCTAGATCCAGAAACATGGTAAAAACACCGGTAAAAAAAATTCCATGTGACATCAGACATCAACTTCATTTTTGCGATGCTATGAGAATACTTTTTTTGTGCAAATAAAACAAAAATAACATAATTTATTCTTCTCCCGTGACTTACATCTTCCGCCATTTTAGATTATCTCAACGCACCACATACGCAAGCTTTAATGTATCTGACGTAATCAGCCTTGTTTACAAAGCACGCGTATGTGCATAATCTGCGGCTGTTTGCGCCCAGAGGAAAGCGTATGCTTACTCAGTAATATTCTCTAAAATGGCGAAAGACGTAAGTCTTATTTATTTATTTATTAGTTTTGTAACAGGGACAATGCAGTGTAACATTGCTACAATTTCATGTAGCCGATGCTCTACATATAGGCTTCTAGCCAAAGGCTAATTTGCAGCCCCAGTCCCTGGTTAGGCTTTTTTAACAAAAAAAAAAAAAATAAATAAAATATATATATATATATACATACAAAATACAAAACCAAAACGAAATAAAATCTAATAAGCAGCTGAGACTGTGCACAACCATCGTTCACATACCTGCTTTTGTTTGAACCACTTTTTCTGTTTTGTTTGAAAAAATGTTCAACTCTGTTTGCATTTTCAATTCAGCTGGCAGGCTGTTCCATAGCAGTGTACCTTGAACTAAAAATGTGGATTGTGCAAATTTAGTTTTTTTCTTTGATACTATACAATTCTGAGTAGTTGCACCTCTTGTAGTGATCCCCTTACTACTCTATTTTGATATTAATTGGCATATAATTTCTGGCGCAAGATTATTTAAACATTTAAAAATCATTTTAATAAGAGACGAATTTATCAAATTTTCAAAACTAAGCAAACTATATTTTTGTAGAATGTTACAATGATGCCATCTGTTTGATTTCTTATCCAAAACTTTTAGTGTTTGTTTATATAAAGATCTAACAGGTTTGATAGTCAGTTGAGAAACCTGACTCCAGACAGTCACACAATAAGATAAGTGCGAAAAAACCATTGCATGCATGTATAACTTAGCTGCTTTTAGAGATATATATATATATATGGTCTAATCATGTAAAAACAATTGAGATTTGTTCTCATTGTTCTTCACAGCCTCTTAACATGCATATCAAATTTCAAATGAGAATCTAAAATAAAACCTAAATATTTAAAATTATTAACTGTTTCAATTTCCTTTTGATTGATCTTAATTATAAAACCACTCATTTCCTTCTTCCTAATTGAAAAACACATTGAGACTGTGACACACCATTGCCACTGTGACACACCAGTAATTTCATTTGTTAATATTTCTGCAGCTAAGCTTGGAGTCTGTGCAGATACATAAATGACTGTATCATCTGCATATAACTGACATTTTGTTTGCTTGCAACAGTTTGGTAAATCATTGACATATAAGGAAAACAACAGTAGACCCAAAATTGACCCTTGAGGGAGACCTATCTCATTATTTTGTAAAGCTGATCTTGAGTTATTAATTTTAACACTGAATTCGGGATTCTAAATATGATCTAAACCAATTTATTGCCTGCTGGGAGAAGTTAAATAAATTTAATTTGTGTAGGAGAATTTCATGATTCACAGTATCAAATGCCTTTTTGAGATCTAAAAACAATGCACCTACTACATTACCTTTATCTAAAGATTCCTTAATAAATTCTGTGAGATAGCAGTTTGCCATTTCTTTTGAATACTTAGGCCTAAAACTAAACTGTTTAGAGTGAAGTAAATCATGTTTTTCTAAATAGTTGATAAGTTGTTCAGCTACCAACTTTTCCAGAATTTTAGAAATTGCAGGAAGTATAGAAATTTGTCTATAATTCTGAACCTCATCAGCTGATCCTGCCTTGAAAATTGGGGTTATAATACTAGTTTTCCAATTTGAAGAGAATTTATTTTCTCTAATTGATACATTTAAACAAGCACTATATTTTTTTACAAATGCAGTATCCATTCCAAATATATCCTTAGCCCTTGAGTTATTCAGTTGATTAATAATTTGAAGTATCTTATGTTCATCAACCTCAGAAATATAAATGATATAAATAGATGAGGGTGTGCCATTTATTACACTGGAAAAGAATAGTTGAATATATGATGTTTTTTTTGGTTTTCTTGCCAAAAAAAGTATTCTCCTATCGTTGCAAATTCGAAGTTGATCCACTGATGTCACATGGACTTTTTTACCTGTGTTTTTACCAAGTTTCTGGAACTGGGATCATTTCAGTTGTATTGCTGTCTATGGAGGGACTGATGGCTCTCTGATATCATCAAAATCCTAATATCTTAATTTGTGTTCTGAAGATGAACGAAGGTCTTATGGGTTTGGAACGACATAAGGGTTAGTAATTAATGACAGAAATTTCATTTTTCAGTGAACTAACCCTTTAAAATGAACGAACAATACTTCTACAGCATTTATTAATCTTAGTTAATGCTATTTTCAGCATATACTAATCCATAATAAACAAAATCACCAGTTGTGTTAACTAATATTAACAAACATGAATAAACAATAAACAACTTTACTTTCAGTAAATGCATCTTGATTTAAAAACCTTTTGCCCTGAAAACAAGACAAAAATACTGAGGAGAAGCATAAAAAATTTTTTAATTGTTGTCAAAAGGTACAATAAGGTACATAAATTTAAAAAGTAATGGAAATCTGTTGAAAGTTGTTCTTTACTGAGTTTTTTAAAGGGTTTTTGCAATGTGTTTATTAAAGCCTGTCATGTAATAAGAACACTTTAAGGTCGACACTGGTGTTTTTATAATTCTGGTTTTACAAATGAAAAGTCCTTTTGGTTACATCACAGCACATGAAGAGTAAAAATGACAGATTTATTGACAACACTGTGGATATGCTGTCAGGTTAATTTAGTTATTACTGAAATAATAATCACCAATCTTTTGAGTACTTTTGAGAAGATGACTTTTTGAGAAGACTAGAACCCTTTGCCAGTTAAAAAAAATATAATTGTTCTTTTTATGCAAAAGATGTTAAGATGTATGCAGAATGTGTATGCTACTGTTTTCAATACAATGATAATGGATTGTGATATAAATTTAGACTCTGTTAGAGTAGTCAGTATGACTTGTTTGCTACATTTTCTTTCTTCTTAAGCCGTATGATCAAAGTTCTCTCATTTGTGGTTGTGCATATTTAATGTTGATGTATTGAAATCTGTTTCATGACACGTGAGAATTAATGCTGTTTGCAGTGAGTAATGTCAAAATGAGAAAGACAAATAACAGTGAAAGATAAGTTAAATTATGTAATATGCTTTTATTGTGCTTTTTTAGGCTTTAAAGTTAATATCACTATTCACTTTTGTTATATGGAAAAGAGCAGCTCAGAGATTCCACCAAACATCTTTTTGTTTCACTGAAGACAGAAATCGGAACCGATAATAATAGTGAAAAATAGTTATAATATAATGATCTCTCTCCTCACAGTGATCTCAGATTTCTTGCTCTTTAAAAAAACAACAACATCTTCATCGTTTACAAGGAGGTTGAATTATGAATGTCAGTAATTGAATCTGAGCCACGCTCTGATGATTATGATTTCATAATGTTACATTACTAGCTCCACGTGCCTTCTCAGTGTGATCACAGACTTTGATCAGGATGCTTTGGGGGTGAATTTTGAGCTCTGTAGTTGATTTTAATTGGCCGGTGTTGCCTTGCAATGGTAGCGGCTGACGCAGTTGTTATGGTAGAGCAATTGTCACTGCATTGTTTGGTGCTAAAATTGACAGAGTTCCTCATTAATAGTCAGCGTTGCATGGTGTGCATATCACTGCTGTGCTTTCTTTGCATTTGCATACTAATGTACTCATATATATATATATATATATATATATATATATATATATATATGGACAAGAGAGAGATTGACAAGAGAAAATGCTTGATGTCCTTAATACTAAATCACAACCAGTCTATCTTCAGGTTATCCTTGAATGCAAGGATAATTTTCTGCACCAGTTACATGAGGCCCTTTTCCATTTGTGTTCCTGTTAATACTTGATTTCTAGATGCATTTACATTATTTTGTACATTTAGCAAACATTTCTATGCAATGTGACTTACCTTTATAGCCTTGTGATGATCAACGAGTGTTTGTTTTTGATTTAGCACATTATTATTTCACAGACTAAGACTTGATGCCACTTTTCTGGAAAACTTTGGCAAAAACTGAAGTGATTAGTTCTTGCTTATAATATGCATTTACATAACGTCCTGTTTGCACCTTGAGAAGATGACACCTGCATCAAAGCTCCAAAACGAAAGGCTAGTAATAATGATATGACAAAGGTTTTTTAGTACACATTATCTTTAAGGTGTCTAGTATTAATGTATGAATTCACAATTATTCAGTTTTGTTGAGTGTGGTCACAGAATGAGTAAACATGTTGATGATCACAATAGTTACCAGTAGGATAAAAGTGAACTTAGGAATACAGTAAAAAAACAGTTGTTAGTGAAAATTACACAAAAATCTTGCTATCACAAAATATTGCACTAAAAAAATGACAATGTTAATAAAATTACAATATTGATGTTGTAATTTTGGTAGCACTAATACAAATACAATTTTGAAATGCATTGATGGTTGAATTTTTTCTCAGTATAATAGCAACCCTAGAATGTAATCAAACAGTTTAAAATAACTGGGCAAAAATATATAAAAATTTTGTATGACTGCAGAAATAAAACCATAAAACACAATTTTTCACACAATTTTCCAAAAAAAGGGTTACTAATGACACATTTGGATATTTTCATGTCTGGGAAAAATTTGGGATTAATTAGGTTAATTGTAAAATTTTGAAGCATACAGACTGAAGTGGTATTTTCTTGTAAAACTATTTGTTGTATTTACAACTTAAGAATAATTATTTCTGCAGTATGCATTTAGCAGGAACTTTTATTATTATAGGCATTGTGATGTGTAATTGTGATAAAACACTTCTGTTGCATTGCTCTTTTAGTTGATGAGATCAATGAAAATATATTTTTCATGATACGAGCGCTGGTTTTGGATAAATGCATAAATGTTTTGTTAACTTCCTTTCGGTTTCCAGAGCAGTTTTCCATGCCCATCCAGTGCACCGAAGACACCGCAGAACAGGCCGAGGCTCCTTTTTCCTCACCCCTGAGGTCAGAGGTCGACGAAACTTCGACCTCCGCATCCCTCGCGTCACGTGGTGCTGGTCCAGATGGACACTTTTTTGATTCACTGAGAGGCCTGAGCGTGAAGTTTCCCCCGAGCACGGACGATGAATACGACTTTCTCAACAGTACGCCGGACAAACGGGTGGACCTGGCCCTGCATAGACCGGACCTGGGAGACCATATGCACACGATGAGGGAGGAGTCTTATCCGTCGTACCCTGCACCCTCTCCGTCTGCTCACACATCTGCATCTTCTGCGTCACACGAAAATGTACGAGGACCCCAACAGGTGAGATGGACACTCACAGCCAGAAAGCCATGTCGTTCCAAACCCGTAAAAGCTTTGTTCACCCTCGGAACACAATTTAAGATATTTTTAATGAAAACAGCGAGGCTTGTTACTATCCCACTGACTGCCAAACAATTACCACTGTCAAGGTGCAGACAATTATGAAAGACGTCGTCTGAATGCACCAATGCATATTATTAAGCTACGAGAATATTTTTTGTACGGAAAGAAAACAAAAGTAACAACTTTATTTAAGCCTCCCGGTTTTCATCAAAAATATCTTAAATTGTGTTTTGAAGACAAACAACATTTTTACGGGTATGGAATGGCATGGGGGTAAATGACTAAGGACAAAATTTCATTTTGGAGTGGAGTAACCCTTTAAAGGAATAGTTCATGCAAAAATTTTGCTATGTAGATGTTTGTTTCTTCATCAGAACTGATTTGGAGAAATGTAGCATTCCATAACTATAGCTCAGTAATGGATGTTGAGAGTCCAAACAGCTGATAAAAACATCACAAAAATCCACACCACTCCAGTCCATCAGTTAACGTATTGAGAAGCCAAAAACAAACCCATCATTAAGGCATTTTGACTAAACTGTTACTTTTGGCTAAAATGCTGAAGTCCATAATTCATATTGACATTTTCTCCAGTGAAAAAGTACATCTCCTGTTGTCTCTCACACCAAAATCCACCCACATATTTGATATAAAGCTGTTTTGTCCTGTAAACCGTGCTTGATCTGTGAAGAAAATACTTTTTTGCTGGATAAAGCGTTATTATGAGTTATAGGCTCAAATTGCACCTGGAAACAATGGTTTGAAGTTAAAACGAATTGATGAATTTGCTTCTTATAAACACAGCTTTTCACTTCACAAGATATTAATTGGTAGACTGGAGATGTATGGATTACTTGTGGATTATTGTGATGTTTTTTTTTTCTGACTGCACCCATTAGTGGATCCATTGGTGAAACAAGGATGCATCTGCTTAAGAAAACATCTGTAAGAGCAGCCATTTTTAAGATTTTTTGATGCATCTATTTTTGAATGCTTTTCTGGAGCATTTTAAAATCCAAACTCTATTCCAAAACCTAGTGAACTGCCTTTATGTTTACTGCCTAGACGGTATTCTTACTACAAAGGAACCCCAGAAGTGACTCGTTCCAAATGCTAATTCACATGTCACATAAATAGTGTTCCTTATTTTTATTTATTTATTTTTAATATGTCTTAAATGTTAATAACTCTGCTAATAAATAGATAAGTAAATAAACAACTCCATTACAACCAGGTTTATTATTAACTAAAACTAAAACCAAACAAAAACATTTTTGTTAAAAAAAAAAAAAAGAATAAAATTATATATTATATATAAACACTACCATTCAAAAGTTTTAGAACAGTAAGATATTTAATGGTTTTTAAAGATGTTTCTTCTGCTCATCAAGGCTG
>JAUMHE010000056.1:20781051-20798876 GCA_032359235.1 Enteromius mattozi | reverse complement strand
TGATGAAGATGCTTTTTTAAGTTGCAGCCGTTTTTTTCTGTTTGCATGTGTTATTTGTAAGTTGCAGCTGTTTTTTTTCTGTTTGCATGTGTTATTTGTAAGTTGCAGCGCGTTGAGCTCTCTCGGCCACCGTACAAATAGACCTCTTCTACAGTCAGTTTTCTTCAGAGCAACAGTTAATATAGTAACTTCAATTATTACACAGACATTTGCTATCATGCATTTGAGTGCTGATGCTTCCTGCAACCACAGTTGTGCTAAAATGCACATTAAGTTTGCACAAAACTGCATGCTTGTTATGCATTGAATAAACATTTGTTTGCATGCATAAAGTATGTTTCTGACCATAGTCTCTTATATTCTGTCAACCTATAGTGCTTTGCAGTAGTGTTTTCAGTGCAAGATGTACACTGAATTGCAATTCTGCAGAGACTATGAATGCAAAATCTTTTCCAGCCATTAATTGTTTGGTGCATTACTGTTTTATCTTACGTGCAATTCTGACAACCAGTCAAAGTTTGCACAGCTCAGGACAACAAGAACTGAACATATTCTAGGATCCATTGCTTGCTGTGGAAACTTAGCACAGAGGCTAGAAAGGTTTTCCTGTCGTTTAGGGTCTGGGCAAATATGCTGAAATCCTCCTAGGAGGCTGATGAAAAATGCACCCGGTTCGAGCCATGGCTTGTCTTAAGCTAAAATTGATGTTTTATAAATAATTTCGACCTCGCAAACATCAAAGGCCACAATCACAGCGACTCAGTGATATTCATTTGGCATAAGTCAGTTTTATTTTTCTGAGCTTTTCATCAGAAATGGCTTAAAAAGTAGACTTGCTCTGAATCTTTCATGACTCGGGGCTTGCAGGGGACAGTGGCTGATGTTCTTCACTTGTAGACGTCTGACAGCGAGCGGCAGCATCAACAACAAAATGGTCACAAACCCCCGTTGCACTTCCTGGGTCATACGGCCTGATAAATATTTCAGGAGACTAGCGCCACACTGAGCGGCTGATAACAGGTCAGTTGCAGGTGATAAAAGTCGGTTTTAGTTGGGACATTAGGCCTTTTCTTCAGTGTGTGATATTATATCTTCTCCATCGTTTAGCCTTGTATTACACATCAGTGATTTAGCTTCGCATTGCCTGTACAGTGGGGTCGGCTGACAGTGTGATAGATGTGAGAAATAAATTTATCTGTGCATCTTAAATGCTGTGATGAATATAAAACCGCTGATCTAGCAAACAGCAGGCACACTCGAGTTTCATACAACAGTGTCATCATGCTAAACTGGTAAAATCATGTAGCTGTACAAATGAAATGAACACCTATGGTGTTTTAAAATGTCACCCAGGAGCACCAAAAACCTAGCAAGTCTCATTTATTTCAGTAGCTTGACATGTTGCCAAGGCAGTGCTGTGACATTCTAATAAACATTACAAAAAGTCAATACAAATAGGGCCAAGGGTTTAATCTGAAGTAAGTTTCTGTATTGATTTTTCACAGGTGTTTTAACCATATATGTTGAAATATGCATTGCATTGTGTTGTGTTTTAGAGTTTTAAAGGATTGCACAGATAATGTCCTGGAAGAAAACACTTTAAACATTTTTCTACTGGATTTTATAATGTTATGTTATATGTTATATAGTATAAAATACTACAATACTTTTGATTTTATTTATTTATTGGTATTTAATTTTTAGACACAGATAGACAAACCCTGTGTTTGTATCATGGAAATATAAGACACTCAGAATCAATTTGTACTGTAAAAACCTATATTGATCAGGGTTTTTTATTAAAATTTTTTAAGGCCCAGTTTTTGTCTTGTTTTTAAGCATGAAACTAGCAAGATTCGAACAAGGCTTGTGCTTAAAAAACAAGTTTTGTTTTAAAATTATTTAAACATTTTTTGTTAAACTGGACAAAGAAAAACGTATTACTACTCAGCTTCTTTGTTCTTTCAGAACACAACAAAAAATACTTAAAAGAAAACATTTTTCATCAGTATGTCATAGTTATGTTGGACGTGTGCATATAATGCTTTAAAATGCTCATTATATTTAGTAGGTGTAGATTTTAGAGCAGAACCCATATAATGTATTCACTAGGCCTATTTAAAAAAAGGAGTAAATGCATACAGAAGAGTATTCATGTGAAAATGTCATTACCTGAGATGTTTTCATCTGGAAAAGTCAAGGGGCTTATTGTTTTTTTTCTTCATGGTGCATCACATCTGGAGTGACTTGCTATAGGGAAAGCTAAAAGTAGAACAAGCCAATGCTGGAAGCAACAGCTATTTATTATTATTATTATTATTATTTTTATTAGAATTCTTAATTAAAATATGAATTAATTTGGTGTGCACTGGTCTGTTATTGCAGACTATGTGGACATCATAATTAGACCAGGTTCAAGTTCAGCAAAGCTATACTGTCGCAAAGTGAACCGAACAGACCTTTTGCACACCTGAAAGGCCACAGTCCTTATTAGCCTTGCTTTTGTGGTGTCAGGTGTGGAAAATAAAGCCAATAAATCGCTCTAATTTACTCTCTCCGACGCACCTTTTGTATTAAAGAACTTTTATTGATTTACTTTAATTAGGTGCATTTGTTCAATTAACACCTCTTAAAAACTCTGGAAACTTATTGCTTGTAAAACTCATTGTAAATAACAGAACATTGTACGCATAATAATATCACAGACCGGCTCGAGTCAACCGCAAAACGAGGGCACAGATAATTGGGCGAAACGCTAATCAGGGCAGCATAAATATCGATTTTGCATCAATCCAAGAGCGAACAAGGCACTTTCAAATGGCCAGGTAAATCTGGCTGGGCTAGATATGACAAGGAGAACATCAGTGACACCTGAGCAGGAGACCTAAAAGGACATCAATAATGAGAGGTGTGGGAGTGCATCTCAAGGGACGACATGGGCCCGGAGTCGTCTGCACAGAGGCTAATAAGGGTTTAAAAGCCACAACTGTCCACACAGCCCACGCCAGCCCACCAGCCGTCTTTCTTTTCCAAAGAGCTGCCTGATGCTTTCTGACAGGCCTCAGCTGCGACTGCAGGGGACCGCGGCGGTCAGTGGTTATGTCAGCATCAAACAATGCAGCCCGCGCCTATTAGAGAGCCGAGGCGTTGATTAGAACGTGCCCTGTGCATATTCTTTTGATTCGACAAAGAAAGACGTTATATTTCGGCTTGATTTCTTCATATGAATTTCATCTGGCATCTGGCAAACAACTTATAAATAACTCAAGGGCCATCTTAAATGCATTCCCATGAAATTTTTAGTGCCACTGTAATGTAAGCCACTACCTGTCATGAATGGCAAATAACCTCAGCCTCTCACCGTGTTTGTCCATCAGCTCACCGTCTTCCTCTTATATTCTCTAAAGAAAGCAATCTCTTCTGACTGGGACGGCCTTCGCTGTCCCCGTATCCAGGCTGGCAATAATTTCGTTGTCATTTGCTGTGCGGTGACCACATCATTGATGTGACAGTGCCGGGCATTAGGTAAAGTCCCCAGACTAGTGCTCACTTACAGAAGCTGCCTCGATCTGTCATTGACAGTGATTCGATTAGACCTGGCTGGCAAACACGTTCCTTGGTGACAGGACCTCTTGATTTGTGCGGTCCTTAACCAACCTTCAAGAACTTTAATATATGATCTCTTTTTAACATTTACATTCATGCATTTGGCAGGTGACTTGAATTAAAGGTATGCAGTTAATCAGTTCATGCATTCCCTGGGAATCAAAACTCATGTCCTTGTGCTGCTACAAGCGTGGAAATTATTTTATCTTAACTATTTAGGTTTAGAATGCATCAGATGTATTTTGTTTTAATCTGTTTGGCTTCATTTAGTCGTTTGTTGGCATTGCACAACTAATACATGCAGTGGTGAAGAATCTGCAACATAAACTTTAATATGTGATTTCCAAATTTTGTCCTTGGCATTGTCTTGATTTAAGTCACATTAGATGCACTGTGTTTCAGTCTGATATTTGGCTTGTTCATGAAAGTAGCTGTTGACTTTAATGTGTGATTTGCAGGTAATAATAGTTTGTCCTTGGCACTGTCTTGATTTAGGTCATGAATAATGAATGCCCTGGTGAAGAATATGCAATAGCATTCAGCTTTCAAGAACTTTAATATGAGATTTTCAAATGTTGTCCTTGGCTTTGTGTTGATTCAAGGTTGCAGTGGATACATTGTTTGGGTTGTTCATCTGTGACTTTGTTGGCATTGCATGTGTAATAAATGCTTTGGTGAAGAATCTGCGATACAACCCAACCTTTAAAAAAAAAACTTAAATATATAATTTTTAGATTTTGTCCTTGGCATTGTCTTGACTTCGGTTGCATCAAATGCATTGAGCTTCAGTCTGATTATTGGCTTTATGATCAAAGCATTTGTTGGCATTGCATGACTAATAAATGATGTGATGAAGGTTCTGTGATATGACCCAACCTTTAAAAATATATGTGATTTTCATATAATTTTCTTGATTTAGCTCACATTGGATACGTTTTGTTCAGGTACAATGTTTGCCATGTTTAACTAGGCATCCATTGTCTGCAATATGACCCAACCTTTAAAAAAAACCTTCAATATATGATTTTCATATTTTGTCCTTGGTATTTTCTTGATTTCAGTTGCATCGAACGCATTGAGCTTCAATCTGATGTTTGGTTTTTCATCAAGGTAGTTGTTGGCATTGCATGACTAATAAATGCTGTGATGAAGAATCTGTGATGTGACCTAACCTTTATAGAAAAAGTTATTTAAAAAATATATATATGATTTTTAAATTTTGTCCTTGCTTTTGTCTTGATTTAGCTCACATTGGATACATTTTGTTCAGGTTAGATGTTTGCCATGGTTATCTAGGCATCGTGGTAAAGTGCTATGACCCAACCTTTAAAAAAAATTTTATATATGATTTTCATATTTTGTCCTTGGCATTGTCTTGACTTTGTTTACATTGAGCTTGAACCTGTGTTTGGCTTTTTTATCAAGGCAGTTGTTGGCATTGCATTAATAATAAATGCTCTGATGAAGAATCTGTGATGTGACCATACTTTAATATGTGATATTTAGGTAATAATATTTCGCCCTTGGCATTGTCTTGGTTTAGGTTGCATCAGATTTGCACTGTGTTTCGATCCAGGCATTGCACGACTAATGAACGCCGTAGTGAAGAATCTGCGACGTGACCTCGGGTAAACACCTCCAGATTGATGTCATCTATACAAGCTGTTTTCGCAGGTGAGGCTTTATTAGAGGTTCTTTCAATATCATCACCTCCAGGTCATTAGATTATCATCTTCTCAGGAACTTCTTGCCAATTCTGCTCTGGTTTATAATAGAAAAACATTTAGTGAAATTAGTTAGAGACACACACATGCAACTCAAATACAACAGCTGGTCAGCACAATATGTTTGTACCCACCTGATGATGGAAAAGCTCTCCATCCAACACAATGACCCCCTGAGGGAGCGGCTGGCCTTACCATTCCTAATCACGACGGCCCCTCGGCGATTGCGGCCACTGACTGCGCTAATAAGTGCAAAGTACAGGGGGCTAATACACAACAAAAGGAGAGGACAAAAAACAAGTAGGGGGAGAAAAACAAACTCTTCAGGCAGGCACATGCACGGTTAATTCAACAATAAGGCCTCTGAGTAAAGCCTGCCGGTAGCCTATTAAAGAGGAGGAGAAAGGCAGGAAAGGCAAATAATCTGGTAATGAGGATGAGAAGATGGCCGCTCGCCCTGCTGGTACGGTGCAGGCAAGCCCGTGCATGCATGTTTCAGGAGAATAGATTACTGGACCCCATTGCCCTGTTATAATGACCCTTCTTGTTAGCCTTGGAGATGGAAGCCTCTTCATTAGATCTCGTAGCATCTCACCTCTGCCTGCATCCCCTTTCCGGGAGAGAGGAGCTGTTTTGCACCCCTAAACAAACGATTTCTTTGCCTTGCGAATCAACTGGGACGTCATAAGGAGCACTGAGGTCCACCGTATCACCTGAGTGGCTAAATATTTGATTTAGGCTTTAATAAAAGAAGATTTCATCTACAGAGATGAAGGGAAATTGAGCTTGTTAGTGACTCTATGTTTCAGGTCCTCTGTGATTTGTGTGTAAAAATTAATAGTAGTAATTGTACATTATAAAACTAACACCTTCAGATTACTTTTACTCATCTGACAAATATTAAACCCCCTGTAATCAAATAACAACAATGTGACTATATATAAATCATATTTAATGCGTAACCATAATGTGTTTTTCGACCCCCAAACAGAAGTAATGTGATTAGTGGGTTGCAACAGCAGGGAAAAAACCATGCTTAATGCAAATAATAACATGCAGTGAAGCATAATTGTGCATATTTAGCATAACCAGCCTTTATAAGTGAGTAGAAAATATTTTTCATTTCTTTTGTCGTTGACGCCACCCAATGAAACTCTGTGGTGTTTTGGCGCAAACTCATTTGTCACTTTGTAAAATGGCTAAAACTAAAACAATATTTGGCCCAGTGTTTGTTGCATGTGTTATGCTGGTAAATCACACTTGTGGTTTTATGCATTTATCAAATTGTAATTTTTCCTATTCATGTTAATAAGTGTGCATATTGTTGGGCCTGTGCGGTTAATGAGAATATTAATCAATTTGAATGTTTTGATTTTAAGGACATTTTTGTTGTATACATTGGGCAAAATCTCAATCAAACCCAGCTGAAAAATACTGATGTTTTTGTTTACAAAATGTTCTAAAAAAAAAAAAGAAAAAGAAAAAAGAAAGTTTTAACCTGATACTGCGACGTTAAGCGTGGTTTTGCATTATTTGAAGGGCCAGAACTCGAGGAATAACGTGACGCGGTGCTAGAGCGAGGTCTCAGACACTCATCATCAAAGACTTCAGCGGTGCTTTCTAATCGGTCGCGGGGAGAGTCGGTTGTGCCAGTGAGACAGGTGAGATGAACTGATAAGAAAAGCCTATTTCAGGCTGCTGAGGGGGAGGACAACGTGACTCCTATCAGATGACCGCTGGGATGCTGATATACGTGTTACTCTAGAATAAGGCACAACTGAGAGGTGATTAGGTAAAACTTTGAAAACCAACTGCAGGCTGTGATTTGTGAGGAAAATACATATACGCGCTTTGGAAAAGCATTCAACAATTGCAAAATCATTTTCCCTGCTTACACTGCAATGCATTGTTTTTTTCCTCGAATAAAGACGTTTTCCTTATACTTTCACACATTTCTGGTATAAAAACTGGATATTTGAGGACGTTCTTATGTGTAAAAAAAAAAAAGAGAGAACGAGAGAGAGAGCGACAGTCATTCAAATCTCATTAAATGTATGTCTGCATGAAAGGTTCTTTAAAACTGTCCTGGCTCCGATTCACAGACCTCAGAAGTGTCCATCAGCCAACACATGAACACCTAAGATCACGTCTCCCTCTCTGTCGCTGCCATTATAATATATATATATATATATATATGTATATAGCCATTTAAAAGGTATTATTATCCAGATTCTATTTGCATGTATTTTAGCATTAATTAGCGTTTGCAATTAAATAAACAGCTAAATGATTGGAATTTATCTTACCTTGTATTGGCAGCATCTTACAAGATGCGAAACAAAGCTGTTATTGCTTTTCTACCAAGTATTTGTGAATAAAAATCAGACATTTAATTATTTGATGTGCTATTTTAGATATGACAAATCATTTCAAGATATATTATAGAACCAATTTTGACAAACGCAATTTTTTCCTTCCCAAAATGCGGTAGTCTCCTGTCTGATGTTATTGTTTCAGGCATGTTTTGAAGCGTAAAGCGTTGAATGCGTAACTTGAAGTAGTCCATCCACATAAAATATTTACATGTCTTGGGAGCAGTAAACAGATCTTCAAGAGAAGCCAATATTTCACGCTATAACGCAAACATTTTAGGTAGTGCGCGAGGCGTGTCATTTCAAGCGCTTTAAATAATGAATAATGAAGTTTTCCCGTTAAACCTGCCGACTTGCACTGTATTCACACAATGGCCTTGAAGGGAAGACAATAGAGTTTATTTGCATTACTTAGTGCGCTCCTGAAGAATCACGAGAGCCCCAATTTTCACAGACTATAGTATACAAACATGGATGACCAGCAGAAGTGAATACACTGTGGCGTGCAAGCCTTCTTGATTACACTAATTAAGTTCTGTCTAATTAAATTACCGTCACGTGTTAACCAATAGCAAAAGTTGATTCATTAACCATGCAGACCGAGGACTGAAAAGCAAAGCCTTTCCTGATTGCAGGCTAGTGTCAATTGGCTAATTTGTCGTCTTGCACAAAGTAGCTCGAACCGCAGGAAGGCGTTAGTTTTCTCTCGCGCTCGCGTTAATTGCTATTTGTCATCGAGCGATGCAGCTCGAGCGTTGCATCTCGCCAGCTCTCGCGCGCTCCAAGAAATGCATGATTGTGGGCAGTGGCTACCCAAACGCACAAGCATCTGAGCTCGCCTTGCAGGACTACCCTATTATATCTATCGGCGACAACCTGGAGAGAAGTTCACCTCTGAAAAAAAACTCCGCTGGGATGACGAATCAGTCAGAGGCAGACAATTTCGCCGACTCCAAGGACTCATCAGGGGACGTCCAGCGAGGCAAACTCTCTCCTGATCTTGACGGAGTCGCCGACAGTCGTCACACTTTCGATGGATCTGCGGGAGAAAGGTATCTCCTGTCTCAGTCCAGTCAAGTTCAGCCGAGTCCCACCACCATGTTTCCCTACCCGAGTCAGCATGGACCGACGCACCCGGCTTTCTCCATCGGCAGCCCGAGCCGGTATATGGCTCACCATCCGGTCATCACGAATGGAGCCTACAACAGTCTGCTGAGCAACTCTTCTCCTCAAGGCTATCCGACGGCGGGCTACCCATACGCGCAGCAGTACGGACACGCGTATCAAGGCACGGCTTTCTACCAGTTTTCCTCCGCTCAGGCCGGGCTCGTTCCCGGCAAAGCGCAGGTTTACCTCTGCAACAGGGCCCTGTGGCTTAAATTTCACAGACATCAAACGGAGATGATTATTACCAAGCAAGGACGGTAGGTATTGTGCAATTATCCGTTTGCAAACCATAGGCTCTTTTCCACAAATTAAGGTTTTCGTATTGCAAATATCTATGGAACAAATTAAGGTGGGGAAATTATATGGAACGCTTTTTTTCTTCCGATAGATAGATTTTATTATTTCTTTTGTATTTAAAACCATTAATATTCCTTCTATATCTTTCGCTCTTAAAATAAAGGTGCTTAAACAGGTGTTTGCCATGGAAGAACCATTCAGTCAAATTCTTTCTTAAAAAGAACCATCTTTCTTACCTTTTCATAATCTGAAGAACCTTCTTTTGCCACAAAGCTTTTGTGAAGGTTCTTCAGATTCTTTATGGAACTACTGAGACAAATTATGTTCTATGGCGCTGTGAAGCAGCGTTATTTGATGGAGTGTTCGTCTTTAATAATCCAATTTTTTTTATTTTTTTTAATTTAAAGCTTATTTTAAGATTTATCTTAAATACTTTTCATAATATTTTACAGTCTTATTTAAAGTGTTGCATGGTGTTTTTTTTTTTTTTTTAATTCAGTGTTCTTTAATGTGTAATTTAATGTTCAGTTTAAAGATTTCAAACCCACGTTGGCTTGCAGAGCTGCAGTGCGCTGAAACTTTAAATTTTATGTACCCTCAGGCGAATGTTCCCGTTTTTGAGTTTCAATATATCTGGTCTTGACCCAACGGCTCATTACAATATTTTTGTGGACGTGATTCTTGCGGATCCGAACCATTGGCGCTTTCAAGGAGGAAAATGGGTCCCGTGCGGCAAAGCGGACACGAATGTTACAGGTAAATAAATATGGTTTTATTGATCTCTTTAGGTGGTATTGTTAAGATTATTGATGATGATTACAATAATCGAAATATTGTCGCTATTGTCCGTTTGAATAACATTGATTGTTGTTGTCCTGGCTAAGAAATGACGTTCCAATTATATTGTAAACAGGAAACCGAGTGTACATGCACCCGGATTCGCCAAACACCGGTGCGCACTGGATGCGTCAAGAGATATCCTTTGGAAAACTTAAACTTACCAACAATAAAGGAGCAACGAACAACACCGGACAGGTTAGTTGTTTATCGATATTTATTTTCTAATTCAATATTTTTGTCTCCCTACTGCCATGCATTTAGACTGCATACGATATATTAACAACAATGCTGTGCATTTGTCTAGAGAAAATTAAATTGTGTATAGCTTTTTACAGAAGTCGCACATTACACCTTTGTGGCATTACAAGCAAAACTAACGAGATTGTTTCGTAGAGATTTTTATTTTTTTGGTGTTTCATGTCAATGTAAAAACGTATATTTTCTGGTAAGATCATTTAAACACTAAAATAAGCTACCTTAACATTCGTTGTTGTAACGAAGTGGAAACATTTTCCCAGCCATAATAAAATATTTTGAGTTATTTTAGTTAAACTAGTTAATTTACTTGCCACGAACTAAATTTCAATAGACTAACAAAACTGTTAATGTAAATGTAGCTAAATTAGTTTAATGCTGCTGTTCGAAATGGAACTACGGGAGCGTAAAGACGCGTGAGGAGACGTTTTGACTCTCGTTTTTTCGCTTGAATTCCTGCAGATGGTCGTGCTGCAGTCGCTGCATAAATACCAGCCTAGACTGCATGTGGTGCAGGTGAACGAGGACGGAACCGAGGACACGAGCCAACCCGGGCGCGTGCAAACGTTCACGTTCCCGGAGACGCAGTTTATTGCGGTCACCGCATATCAAAATACTGATGTAAGAAGGAAGTTTGATTTCTGAAAATTCCATTGATTTGATGAGGTAACCCGTTTTGAATGTCTTTGAATGTCCTGTCATTTATAGATCACGCAGTTAAAAATCGACCACAATCCATTTGCAAAAGGATTCCGTGACAATTATGACACGTAAGTTTAGATTATTTATTTTCTTTGAAGTTGTGACCTTTTCTATCCTGTCTCACCTATAGAAATGTAGTCAATGCTAATCATACTGAATGCTACTAATTAGAATGGCGCAAAAAAAAAAAAAAAAACATGAAGCAGGCTACCCTTTTTTTTTTTTTTTTAAATGCGCTTAGCCAAAATATATTATGCAATTGTGCGTGCGCATCTCTATTTCTCGGACATAAAAATCACACAATTCTGGCAAATTAGAATTCTTGCAAGAACTAGGAATTACGTGTTATTTTATTCCCATTGGCCGATGTATTAATAACCATTTGCATGTGTTTGTGCTTTGGCCTGGCAAAGCTCTAGACTAAAATCTTCTTTTCCCTTCGCAGCGTCTCATTATGGCTTTATCGCGTACTGTGTTTTGGACAGCTTTATTTATTTAGAAAAGTTTTGAGAAAAACAACACAGTTGAGTTATTTTTGAATAATCATAATGTGATGCAGTTTGCGCACGGTCAGTCCCTATGCAGCAGCTTATTTGTTTGTTCGCGCAATTACGCACAGAATAGAATATTGAGAAAAATCGTATGCTCTCAAGCACATTTGCAACGCTTTATTTACGGGTAGCCACGCTTTTCATATGCGACATTAACGTGTTTGTCCACCATCTTTCTCCAGTGTCTACACAGGGTGCGACATCGATCGGTTGACGCCGTCCCCGGGTGACTCTCCGCGCTCTCAGATCATGCCTAGCGCAAGATATGCCATGACTGGTTCTTTCCTGCAGGACCAATTTGTCAGCTCTTATGCCAAGTCCCGCTTTCACCCTGGCGTCGGAGGCGCTCCTGGCACGGACCGCAGCGTCCCACTTAGTAACAGCTTGCTCTCCCCGCAACAAACCGAGGAGACCACGGTGGCCTCCCCGCAGCGATGGTTTGTCACCCCTGCCAACAACCGACTGGACTTTGCCGCCTCGGCATACGATGCTGCCGCGGCTGCCGATTTTGCCGGTAACGCGGCAACCCTTCTGTCGTACGCAGCTGCTGGAGTTAAAGCGCTGCCCTTGCCCGGAGCGGGATGCTCTAACAGACCCCTGGGGTATTACGGCGAGCCGCCGGGGTGGGGCCCCCGCACGCCACCGCAATATTGCAGCAAGTCCAGCTCGGTCCTGTCTTGCTGGCCATCCAACTCCGTGGGGAGCAGAACCTCCTCCAGTTACCTGGTCCCTGGCTTAGAGGACGGAGACGCCATCGCGCCAGAGAGGTCACCGCTAGGCGGCGCGGATGAGTCCAAGCCCAAAGACCTGTCTGAATCCAGCTGGATAGAAACCCCGTCCTCAATTAAGTCGATCGATTCGAGCGATTCTGGGATTTTTGAGCAAGCCAAGCGGAGGAGGATTTCGCCATCTGCCACGCCGGTTTCCGAGACATCGTCTCCATTAAAATCTGAAATGTTGACGCCGAGGGAATGCGAGAAAAACTGCTCCAAGGACATCGGCTACTACAGCTTTTACCCCCACAGTTAGAAAAACTCGTGCATGTGTTCAAGGAATCACGAGTGACTTATAATCTATTTATTCCTATTTATGTGCTTATTTATTTGTTTATTTATTCCTATATCTTGGTCGCGTACGTCGTTCGCAGGACGTTACGTGTCGAAAAGCTTTGACTCAAGCAGAGATGTAAGCGGTTTTCGTTCCCAAATGACATTTTAAGGTTCTAACTGTCAAACCTATTGTAAGTATGAAAGTACTGTACATATTTGTATTTATCTATCCATTTGTGGTTCTTCTCGTTGAATGTTGATGTACAATAGGCCTAACCTTACCTATAGAAAACCGGATTAGGTTTGTTTAATGTACTTAGACGTTCGTTCGTTCGAATAGCTACATATATTAAATATTTTGATGTTTGAAAAAATAAGTCCTATAGGTTCCCGGTTCCAGGTGTTACGACAAAAACAATGGTTTGACTGAAATGGAAGTAGCTGCTTACCCGCTGAAGAGCCCGCCAAAAAGAGTTCCTCTGACAGGAAATATGGCGGACGCATGTCTGTCAGAGGTCGGATTTTATGTAAGCTTATATCGATGTTGCTTTTAGAGTCGCGTCGTCTGTTCGTAAATATCATAGTCCGTAGTTTCATTTTGTGAATGTTTTGTGGACGTATGTTTTTAACCACACCAGCGTAAAACCATTTATAATTTTTTGTAGAGATAATACATAAGCTATCATTTTACGTATTACAGACCCCTTAGATTTTCATTTGTGTTTCATGGGCTGTTTTCTCATGAGGAAAAACGCGAGTTAGGCCTGCTATAACGTGTAAAGGTAATGTAATTGTGGTGTGCTTAATTGCAATAAATATGACAGAATGTGAAACACCGGGCCAAGTAGACACAGGATTCCAACTAAGCTGATTCCGATACCAAATATTTCTGTTTCCTCTTTCTCTAGGCTTCCTGTCTTAGAGATATAACGCCAGTCACAATGTGAATTTTGTTGCCTGTACGATGCATTTTCATAATAAAATGTAGTCATGCAATGCAACAAATAAGAAAATCGACCAGAATAACCTTTTTGGTATGGTAGTTTTATATAAGCTACTCATTTAATTTTTTTTTTTTTTTTTTTTGGAGGGGAAAAATGCTGTTGGCTTCTATATTTTACAACAGCCCAAAAGTTGAACCGAAAAAGCACTCAATGTATCAATGTGTCATTGCATTAAATAAAATATCAAACGATCTGCCATCCATTAAATGTAGCACAAAATTGTTTCAGATTATAAAATAAGAGATTCAAAGTTGGGAATGTAATATGGACAATTTCTGATTGTCAAATAAGTGCATAGTCATGTGGTTGCTCTAGTATAATTAGGAACATAATTTAACCAGTTATCAGGACAAAAATCCCTTGGATTTTTAACTTTTAAACCTTGTATTCACTTAAATATCTTGGACATTTTTGGTTTAAATCTATTGTGAAAATGGCTAAGAATTTATTTAAAATTATATATTGGTAGTTTCTTATCTAGTGAAATTGCATTTATGGATTTTTAAGAACGACATGCATACCACAAATTTTGGGGCCAAAGTGGTGTATTGTTATACATAAACTAAAATATGTCTACATATAATAATAGAGTCTTGTATGTATCACACAGATCTTGATTAGAATATATATATTTAATGCAAATGAGCACTCTTATTGCCAAAAGCGCACATTGTGTACACTATCATGATACACATAAGTAAATACTAGACCCTTTGGCAATTGGCATCAAGATTTCATAAGTTGTCAAGTTCTAAGTCTTCTCCTGATGAATAATTTGGCTTAATTAAGGTTAACAATAGTGTCATACCACTCTTACTTTTTCAAGCCATGCACAGATACAACAGAAAAGGTAAGAGCTGTGTGATCGTATCCTATTGTTTTGAGAGATCCTGCTTTCTGATAGTTTGCTGCCTCCCTGTGGTTCAGTGGTACGCTGCCTGGTAAAGCAATCTTTTAAAACTGTTCCTTTAGAGTTCTGGTATATAGGGTAATTATAATATGAGTTTATTATTTGATTCAAAACCTGATCTCAAAACAAAAGGCCATCATATCTTACTAATTAGATCAGCCTTTGTAAACCTGTACTACACAATTGAGAACACTAGATGTCGACAACGGCGTATTTATGAAACCGAAAGACATTAGCGTTGAATGGTTGCATACGTGATTATACACTATTATAATGTACTTTATAATATTTTTGATGCTAGTATAATCATATACCGTATTAACGATATATATCACATTATTATTCAATGTTAGAATATAGTAATATTGGAAAAAATTGCAATGGTGAGAAGCAGCTTGCAGCACCAAACATACAATGTTTCATATTTGAATTCGGATAATGCACAACATATACGAAATATAAATTTTATTGCATCAGATGACAAAACAATCAAATCAAGTGGAATTTATAAAAAAAAAAAGAAAAAAATGTAAAGAAAATATAAAAATTGTACCATATGTACAATACCAATGTATTTGAGCACAAATGATAACTGGTTTGATTGTGGTGTCTAATGCAATGAAACGGAAACACACGTTTGACTTAAATGTCAAAATACTTAATATGAGCAGGAAGCTGTTACTGTAGATGATGTACAAAGCAGCTTAAAGGCGGTCCAGAATTTCTTTTATATTTGGTTTCTCCCGTTTAAGTAAGTTAAGCCTTAGTGCAGACCTGGCAATGGCAGTGCAGTGCAGTTTCAGATACAAACCTTAAAAAAAGCTATTGAACATTTTTGCCATTACGTTCCAGGAAAAATTCATCTCACAAAATACTGACGTCACAGCGGGGCATGTTGTCACGCCATAGAGGTAAGTTGTCACTGGGGGACCTTGCCATTATACATAAACAAGCCAATATAGTAATTAAATCGTAAACTACAGCAGGAAAGGATAATGTCTAAAAACCTCAAACCACTGTTTCCCGGAGAATATTTGTTTATTTGTTAAATCTCTTCAGTATTTTTTTTTTGCATGAATGTCACATGTAAATCTCACAAGACTTTTCTCAGAGTAGCCTAGCCATTCGAATAAAATAAAAATTCTAATCAATTTACCATTTACATTGGGATGCAAACCAAACATGCTAATGAAAATTACCTTTTGCTAAACCACAATCACTTTCTTTCATCTGTGAAACACAAATACTTTCTGAAACTCTCATAAAACACATCTTTTACGTTTTGTGTTTTATTTGAAATAAGCCAGGAGGGGGAGTAAATGACAAAATGTGTAGTTTTGAGTGAACTATCTCTTTAAGACAGTTTTGAACCGGTATTCAGATAGGATTTTTTGTATTACAAATCTCTAGGTTATTAAGATGCAAACAAACCTGAGCACTAGTCCTGCATAATGCTTACCCCTAGTTATTTGTTGAAAATTCCACTGTGATCTCTTATAAGGCCCAGTCCCAGCAAATTTCGAGGCACTATAACATAATGTCTCCTGTGTGGAGTTTAAGTGCTATTACCCACTGCTGCGTCACACAGCAGCTACACGCGCCCTTATGAGTGAGCACTGTGATAATATGACCGCACTAAACATGTGAGCACATCATTTGCGCTGATCGGCGACGCTGCACGCAGTACGCACTACACGCACTGGAGCTGATCTACAGGTACAGAAGATGGACGTGAAGGACCAAGGCGCACAAATGGAGCCTCTGCTGCCAGCGGTAAGACGATCTTTAATCAGCCGTGTTAACGCAGCAGCGCGCGGCGTCTGTCTGGTCGTACGATCTGATTGCATGCGTGCGCAAGAGACCTTGACTTTGATTGAATGACTCGTGCGTGATTGCGCCTCTGCAGTTCGAAGGAGACACGCATGTTACAGTTGCATTCTGCTGCAGTGTATGTTGCAGATCAGGACGCGTTCACAGGTCCATCGTACATTGTTATTACGTAAAATGTCTGTATTTACAGGCAAGATACATTAAACGATATCTTAATGAGATAGTTGATTTGTGCCACGAGTGAACTTAAGCAAACGCACATGAATGAAAAAGCAACAGAGAGAAGAGGTTATGTTTTGCATGAGGAAATTGAGCCAAATTGAAGATTACATTGCATATTTCATGACGATTAAGCGTGCATTTCCTACAAAATTCTCCTTACTGTAAAGTGAAGTATGATTTAAATTTTAAAGTATTTATGTTGTACATCATTGAAATATTTGATGGACTGTCTTTATGTTGTTGATTGTAATAATTATATTACAAATACTGCAATAGAGTGATTGATTGTAATTGAGTAGCATCTTACTGTAGTACAGTAGAAATAATACTGTAGTACAGTATCAAGAAGCTTGTTTAAATGTAAAATAATAATATAATGAATTAGAACTATGTAATTATTATAGTTCATGGGCTTCATAATATAATTTTTTAAGCACATTTACCCCTGAAATGTTCATTACTGTAAGGAGTACAAATACTTTACTGTTATTTTATAATTGTTATTTATATTATATTATGATTTCTCATTTTTAATATTTTGTATTTAGTAATATATAAAATATTTTGTTAAAGTATAATATTTGTATTATAAATTATATTTATTTAGTAAAAAGTTAAAACTATATATATAGAGAGAGAGGGAGAGATATTTTTATTAATAACACATTTTTCTGTGTATTTACTTTTATGCAGGTTTTTTTTCCCTTTCGGGGTGGAAGGAGGTTCACATTTACTAAACCCTCTTTAACTATCACATCTCTTAATGTTATATATTTACATTATGATTTTTAAATATAAAAGTGATATTGCAGTAGATTCTATGTTTATTCAAGGATCTAACGATTCTCTAATAGATCAGGTTTGACAGCTGTCAGTGTCATTTTCATTTACAATTCAGATGAGACTCAATGTGACTAGATTATCTGTGACCCCGGAGCAATAGAAAATGCATCGAGGTATCTCATGATATTTAGCATAAAACCAGCAGATTACAGTTCCCTCCACTATTATTGACACCCTTGGTAAATCTGAGCAAAGGTGGCTGTGAAAATAAATCTGCATTGTTTATCCTTTTGATCTATTGTTAAAAAAAATCAAAATTCAAAACCTATCATTGAATTAAAACAATTGAAATGGGGAGAAAATGTTTTTCTCCAATACTTGTTGGCCACAATTATTGGCACGCCTAGAATTAAATTAAGAGTTAAATATCTCTGAGGTATATTCCCATTCATATTCACAATTTTGAGCACTCCAGGGTGATTATGAACATGAAAATATCCAGCCCTGGCTTCC
>JAUMHE010000056.1:20756601-20771403 GCA_032359235.1 Enteromius mattozi | reverse complement strand
CTTTTTTTGAGCCTCTTAATTAGTTTTGTTTTTTATGTAAATGATTCAATAAATACCGTACCGTGCCATTCATACCGTGGTATTACCGAACCGTGAAATTTTGATACCGTAACATCGCTAATTCTAACATGACAATGCTCTCTGTATATAAGGCAAGGTTTAAAAAGAAATTATTGATTCAGTTAGTGTGGAAGAACTTGACTGGTCCGAGGAGAACAAAGTCATAATGCCAGCTGGACACCCTCTGCTGTGACTTTATGCAGACCCTGAGCCAAAAACTCATCACCAAACACCAATGATTTGTACATATGGGTGCAGTCATTTTATACACTTCCAAAGCTGTTGCAACAGAGATAAATACAATTAGTAAACATAAATTACGTTTCCATCTTTGTTGCCACAGCTTTGTAAGTGCCTTTTTCTGTTCTAAAGAAGGGTGTGTCCCAGTACTTTTGTCCATATAGTGTATATAGTGACTCGACTGAAAGGGAAACATCTAGGTTACGAAGGTAACCCACGTTCCCTGAGGGATGGAATGGAGACGTTACATTCACTTGCCACGACCCTAGGTCGCGCTGATGCTGGGCTGCGGCTCGGCTCCTCAGCGAAAAACTAGAGTGCATTGCATCCACTCTCTCTTATACTCACGCTGTGACGAGATGCAGCTGGATGCAATCAGTGCACGCCAATATTCATTGGCCTTTTTAGTAAGGCTGAGAGGTGATTGGTCTCTCATGCGAGTTCCCATATGTAACGTCTCCGTTCCCTCCTTCAGGGAACGTGGGTTACCTTCGTAACCTAGACGTTTTGTTTTGTTTTGTTTTCTGTTATTATTAAATAAATTAATTAATTAAATTATTTATTTTGTGGCCAGTGAGTTGTTTTGATAATTTAGCCTCTCACGTGCCTAAAATAAAATCTATAGATATAAAACAGGTCAAGCATATCACAATGTTAGCTTAAATGATTAACCAACATAAATGTGCACTGTTAGACGCATATCCAGAAGCTGAAGTGTGCTCTACAGGACACGGAGGCGCCAGTGTGATCACTTGCATATTATTTTTTCAGTAGAAATAACTTACATAGGCATACGCCAAAATTTTTGTTAATAAAGGTATACGTAAAAAATCATTCGGAACTGTAAAGGGTCTGCTACTATTTGCGTACATTCAACAACATACTTTCATAACAACATACTTTCATAAAATGTATAGGAAAACAGAAATACTGTTTCCGCCATCTCGGTTTATTGACTCACAGATATGATAAATATATCTATAGAAAGCTTTAAATGAATTTAAAACAAAATCAATTAATTGAACAAATGAACAAAGTTAACAATGCCATTGTTATAGTTTAAACCTATCTCATGAAAGTGAGCATAGCACGATTTTCTGTTTATATTTGGGGTAACATTTATTGACTTTGGCGTGCAAAAGACTGATAAATTCATATTTAATGGCATGGCTGATTCAGTCGACAGAAATACGGGACACACGGGCCTAAGCTATAATTTGAAATGTTTGCGGGCGCATCTCAAGTCCGTCTGAGTGCTCATGATACACCTGCAGCCGTCACTGTCCGTCATGTTCAGTTAAATTTAATTGGGATAATAAATGCCGTTCTGTTTTGTTTGTTTAGATTATATATTATTCTAATATTATTACAAACTTTTTTTTTTAAATAGGCTAATAATAATAATAATAATAATAATAGTAGTAAATCATTAAATTCATATTAAGACTTTACCCCAGTCAGGTCAATTAGAAGGTTTATTAGTTGCTTTTCACACATCGTCTGATACAGTACAAAACACAAAAGTCTCCCTAGAGAGAGAGAATGCTCTCGTAACCGAATTGTTGGTATGTCAAGCCATTAGGTCTGTCTCCAGGGATATCACTTGCATAACACACAAAATATATAAATTGTCAACTTTGTGTTAATGCAGGCTACCTCGTCCCCGACCGTTTACACCAAACTCGTTAATACAAAACCATCGTTGCTTAAATATATTTTTAATAAACTGCACTAAAATGACATAAAACTTGTGTAAGCCTATGAGGGTGCAGCGAGGACAGTCTTAATCTGAGAGGTTGTAAGTGCGGACTTGTGGTTGTACAGCGAAACTGAAGTGAAATGCAAATGTAAGTGTGTCGTTCACAATTCTGTCTGTCATTTGGTTTATGTGAATGACATTTTACAAATTTTTTCAACTATTAATCTGTGACAATAATTAAATTATATTTTGCAGAGTGTGTTTTTGTGCTGGTACCTTGGCTGTTTTCAAACTGTAATGGAAAAAATATGACACTAAAACCGCCAGTAGGTGGCGACAAATGCTTGTATTAATGAGTGATTTATTGAACCACTCATGGCTGATTCATTTAGAAAGAAAGTAAAATTCCTGTCTTTATGACTGGATCATTGAATCAAAGAATCAAATGATTAATTCAAAAACATATTAATTCAGGAATGAAACTGCAGTATTGCTATGGGATGTGCAAATGTAGTGTTTAGGCTTTGATTAGAACTGCTTTTATTGGCTAAATTAAAATTTAATTTACTTAATATTAACATCTCTTTTGTTCAATTGTTGTATATAATCAAAATCTTATTTGCAACCACATTTATAAACCCTTAAATTATAACTCTCATAACTTAAATTATATGTTATATTACATGCAATAAATGTTTTGTGTGTGTGTTGAAGTCATCCAAAATTATGAAATAGACTTGTCTGCTGTCTGTGATATATCAGCTCAGGATAGTCACTAATGAAGGTTCAGTTGTGTTCCTGTGACTTTAGATTGATGAGTCCCATTTTTGGCTAAGATGATTGGCTCAAATAGTTCTTCCAGGGAATCACACACATACCAACTGAACTGCCACTGAGATGAAAGGAAACTCTAGCAGAGAGTTTTCTATAGGTATATTAGATAAGGTGAGAACCGTGAGTATAAAGAGAGAGAGAAAGAGAGAGAGAACAAGGTCAGGCCTCTTCTGACAGGTCAGCAGTCCACTCCCAGCATGCCTCTGGGGAGGAGGCGAGCAGAAAACACTGGTGCAACACCGGGATGAGAAGCAGTTCCTCCCTATGAGAGAGAGAGGGAGAGACAGAATGAGATAAAGACAGTGTAAGTTTGTTTGGGAGAGACGCTACTGATGTCACTGCTGTAATCGCTGCGTGTGTGTGTGTGCAATCATAAGTGTGTTTGTGTGTGCATGCGTTGAGGTTGGACATCAGCATGCTGCATGAGGTGAAACCGTCCTGACTTAATCTGGAGTGAAAAAACACCAGGGATATGCAAAATTTGGACCTTTACAGCCGACTGGACTCTCAGGTATGAGCGGCATGTTGGTTTTACTCCAATTCAGGTTTTAGTGGCATCTGCTGCATGCAAACACTGCCAAGTTGAAGGATTTAGAAAATGCATGCATTTTTACGATGCCCTTGATTGTGTTATTGCAGTACTAATATTGCCAGATAATATGCATGATTTAGAGAATTCAATATATCTGTTGTTTGAACAGTGTGCAGTAGTTCACTACAGAATTGTGGGTGATGTAGTCTGTGTAATGCAGGGGATGCAGCGTGTTTTCTGCATGGTGAATGTCATTGATCAGATGCAGGGTTAGTGCTGTGGAGGAGGGGTGCAGGAAGCCTCTGCTGCTACACTAAGAAGCAGGTTACATGCTGCAGATGTCGGCCAAGACCTCCCGTAAATCCAGCACAAATCTCTGACACTGCTTCATTCCTCAGCTTTCTAGGACTGTATACTATGAGCAATAAAGACACAAAACTGTCACTGGGACGTTAACCCCTTCAGATACATATATGTACACTTTCAAAGAACTGATATGTATCATTTAGGCTAAATAAGATACAAATGTGTTCGTTTTAGCTTTTGTAGCTTTGGGGACCATCTCATTGACAGCTTTGTAAATTTTTTCTGAGAGTGCAGTGACTACCTACAGAGGCATTATTCCAAGTATTATAATATTCCAAAATGTTCTAAGAAGCCTTCTTTTTGTTGCATTTTTGCTTTGTGGAGAAGAGAATAATTCCATAATGCACTGCAACAAGCTTAGTGACATACTAAGTGAAAGAAATGCTAACTAAAGCAAATATGTCATTAAATACTGAAAATTATAGGTTTAAAATGCTTCAATTTAATGCTTGAATTAAAAATAAGCTGTTTTACAAATATTAATGTAATGCCAGTGTTACTTTAGTATTGCTAATAAATGTGTTTTTGTCATTTTTATTAGTTTTTGTCTGGTCTATATAATATTTATACATTTAGATTTAGTAGTGCACTTCAAGTTAAACTGAATGAAAATCAAGCTAAAATAAAAATAAGTTTACCTTTTTAATATTTTGTTTTATTTCAGTTATTTTATATCAAGTAACAGAAATATTTTTCATGGTTTTAGTTTTAGTTAACAATAACAATAATAATATCCTTCACCTTCTAGGGCTGATAAAGTTTCCTTAAAATGTCTGTGCCATTAAGTCAGCTAATCATTAGCTAATATGTACAATCTTATTTGAATGTTTTCATTTGCTTGTCTTATGTTTAGGGGTGGGGTTAGGGATGGGACTTAAAATAATTATACGTTTTCGTATGATTCACATTGTATGTTTTCAATTCAATTCAATTCAAATTTATTTGTATAGCACCTTTTATGATGCAAATCATTGCAAAACAGCTTTACAGGAAATTAAGTTTGTGCAATATGTTTATATTTTTGTTGGGTTCAGGGTTATTACCTAGTTATTGTAATTACTACAATAAGTACATAGCAGGACTGCAAAGTAAAGTGCTACCCTTTTAATAAATGTTAGTGGAAATTGTGAGAATGTTTCCAATTAGCTAGTCATACTCATTGACTGTATATTATATGATAGAGTATAAGCCTTTTCAATGCTATTTAATCTCAAGAAATAGCATAATATATGGGAACGTTCAGCAAGCAGTTTCTGAGATTTTAGGGTGTACCCACTGAAGTAGATAGGACTTAGTCTTGGATGCCCAAAATGTGCCTGGAGGTATTGCAAATATTTCCAATGAGTACCTTCCTTGAAAGGCCTTCTGCTCATCTATGGGCTGCTACAGCATTTACTGCACTGAACTCTCTATGGATTTGCTGTGCTGCAGCTGATAGTGATATTCTCCTCCATCTGCCCTTTGAGGATGCTCAATATGATTATCTTCTTCATCCAATTGAATCAATGTGAACCATCACGGGACGTTCACTATAATCTCTCCTCTCTCTGACTGCCCTCATGATGCTTTAAAGAGAAAAATGAAAAGCCTGTCATCATTTAGGCTACTCACCCTTAAGTCAGTTTAAACCTGTATGAGTTTCTTTATTTTGTGTGGAACATGTTGTGAGAAATGTTGCGGTCAAAATTTTGAACCCCAATGACTTTCATTACTTTCATTTGTTGGAAACCCATGATGCATTGTGGTCAGAGACACTTATGACTTCAAAAAGCATCCATTCAGTCCAACATTTTCATATTATCACTTTGGACAAAAACTATATAAATGTAAATATGAAATGTGAATTTGTAGGCCTTGGTAGATATGTTTCTGAAAGTGAAGCCTGTAAACAGAATAAATTGTCTAAAATAGCTCCTTTTTTGGTCAAATTGTATCTTTTGACTATTTTAGACTCTCTTTCTATTATAGATAGATAGATAGATCCTAGCATGCTTTGGGTCAAGCGTGTAGTAAAGCCTGTTTTGTGTTTTGGCAGGTCAGTGTTGCATGTTACTTTACCCAGAACCTTTCCATCTTCTGTAAGTTTATCCTTTTAAGAGGTTTAAGCGCACAAAAGTATTTTTTCTGGTGGATAAGAGGATTCCATGTCAATTTGTGTCCATTTTCTGTAAGTAAACAGCATTAAAATTAAGCTGATTGCTCTTTCTGTTATTTTGGGGGAATCCAAAGTTCTTTTTCCTTAGAAATTTCCACAAAAGGGAGATTATATTCAGTAATAATGGAGCTGAATAACGAGAAAACAAAAGCTGTAATTATTCAAGTGTTATTTTGCAGATACTTTGCTTCTAAAATTATACCAGAGCAGTCTCTTTCGGCCGGCTGGAATCTATCTTATCCACAAGAGAATATAGTCATAAAAAATAAGATGGTGACTATTAGTCTTGTCCACTTTGCTGCTTCTGGCCAAGAAATTAAACGTCTGTGACTGACATGTTAACTGGGCGTTCAAAGCATTGTTATTTACGTGCCGTTTATGGGAGGGTTTTTCTGAAATAAAGCAAAGTGCTATCTACAGTTCTGCTTGTGAACTGTATTTCTAGTTTATTTCATTCCAAGCTAACAGGGAACATTCTCACAACTTTCTGACAAGCTTTTCTGAAAATGATGAACAATCGTTCTTCTGGCAACATTAATATTACTAGTTAATAATAATATTATTCATTTCTGGTCTTTGAAAATGTTCTCAAAATGTTAGAGCAGTAATGTTATTCACAGAACTTATTTTAAATTCCATTTTCTAAATGTTTCTTGTTTCAGAATGTACGTTAAAAGAGGACGTTAAAATGTAACATTCCCATAATGTTTGCATAATGTTAAATTTAATGTGCAGAAACAAACATTAAAACATGTTAAAAGCTGGATGTTTCAGAGGACATTCAGAATGTTTCATAAGTAATTTGGAACATAGCAAAACACTCTTTTTTAAACTTCTGACAAGGTTCTTTGAATGTTATGAACAGATTTTCTTGTAGTTAAATTATTATAATTTTAAAAAACGGGCTATATTCCTGGCAAAAAAACTCCGCCCCCTTCCCCCATAAACATGCACCCCCCATATCCAAAACTTGTAATTTTGAACAGAGAACATTCAGAATATTTAAATTATTTAATGTGCACATTAACAAAAAAGAACATTGTTTTTAAACAAATCTTTGTTGGGTTTCTGGATATTCAAAAAAACCTTTGCAAAGACACTAAAGTGAAAAGTCATTCAGTCCAGAAGTGTTCTTCATATAACAACCTGGTACCTTGTAAACATGACCGGCAGCAGCATTGAGTGTGCAAGCATTCTGAAGTATTGGCTGGATGACATGGTACCCGCACCGTTTATCAAGCTGACAGAAAAGTGCTTATTTTAAGCGCTTGGAACGGTCAGGCCATCTCAGAGGTGTATTGACTGCAGGATGCAGAAACTGCTATTTATGGCTGTGGCACAGACCAGCTTAATGAGACACATACATTTTTCTACTCAGAGGTTGTTCTCTCAAAGCTTGGGGGTATTTAATGGAGAGTTTTTCATTTCCTTTCAAGTTTTGTCTTTGTCTTAGATGCACTAGCCTTCAATATTTTGTGGTTATTAAGATTTCTTTTTATAGATATATGAATGCTTTTATTCAGCAAGGATACATTAATTAAAGGGACAGAAAATAACTTTATAATATTGCAAATTGTTTCTATTTAAAATAAATGCTGTTTATATTACTCAAAGAATAAACAAAATGATAATCATGGTTTCTAATATGACTGTTTTCAACATTGATAATATTAAGGAATGTTGAGCAGCAAATCAGCATATTCGAATGATTTCTGAAGGATCAGGTGACAAGGAAAACCGGATTATTCATGCTTATTACGCGGCTTAATGGAATACTCGATTCTGATTGGTCAGTTGCCACATTTCAGATAACAACTGGTGAAACTAATAACACAGGCTCACAGGATCATCTTAACCATTAGTAATATATCACTTTGCTGTCGCTGACAGTTTGGCGCCATCCTGTGGTGTAAAAATGCTTAACCAGGAGTTAAAATGGAGGACTTCAACATTAATTTCAACATGTACGGAAAAAACAAAAGTTTTCAGCAGTGGATAGAAGATGACTCGACTGACTCCCCGGTTAAAACAATTATTTATTATTGTATTATATTATATTATATTACTTATTTATTTATTAATTATTTACTTTTGTGGCAAGAAGCCATGTAATAAGCTGAATAATATACATCCAGCAGGTTATCTCAGAATAAAGCCCGACAGGCTTATCGGCAGCCCGACATGAAGCCCGACACAACACGAATCCAGCAGGTTGTTATCGTAGAATAAAGCCCTTCAGTCTTATACAACGGTAAGAAGCTTTGATCAAAAGTAATCAAATATATTTAAAAATATCACACAGAAAACATTTATTTTAAATAATAATATATTACTATTGTACTGTATTTTTGATCAAATTCAGCCTTGCAGAAGCAGAAGAAAAACCTCTTAAAACTTATCAACGACAAAATTTTAAACGTAGTTTCCAGAATTTATTAAGAAAAAAACTACATGGAAATATTGTCCTATTGTAAGAATATACAACTACTGTATAAGCTTTGTTATGATCAGCTGGATGTGCCAGCCCAGCTCTCTGGCTGGCACTCCAACATCAGACTCATTATGTTTGTTTTTCTGTTTTCACGTCTGGTCTCACTCTCACTACTCATATCTGCTGTCATCCTGTCATCTTGTCTCCGCTCATTGTTTGTGTTGTCACGAGTGTTCATTCAGGTCTCCGCCCCGCTCATCAGTTACCATAGCATTTCATTGTCTAGCTCCACCCTTTGACCCAGTTTCACCTGTATAAAACCCGGAAGTGTTTGTATGTCGTCACGGTTCGTTGTTTATGTTTCATCCATTCGTGTTCCTAGTATCTCGTTGTTCTGCTTGTTGGATTATTGGTTATCGATCTCTGCCTGGACCTGGACTTCCCCTCTGTCTCTCCCCAAGGACTCAGTTCTCTGGTATTGTGACCCTCTGCTTTGTTTCTCGACCCCGCCTCTGTCTGTGTCTCTTATAACGTTGTCTGCCGGTGATCGACCGTTTCTGTCCTGACTCTACGCCTCTTAATAAAATGTTACTGTTTGCATATGAACTTGCATGCCTCGCGCACTCTTTTGTAACAAGCTTAATGTGGATAGAAGTTCATATCTTGGAAAATTGGATGAGAAACATTTGAAATCATATATTATGATATAAAGATTTTCACTTGTGTGTTCATTTACAGTTCTTTATTCATGCTGAAACAACTGAGAAGACTTTAGCATAGATCTCTATTTAATCTAATTTATTTGTCTTGTAAATTGAGATATTAAAGCTTCATCTGGAGTTTTGGGGGATTTTGTAAATTCTTTGTTGTATTCCAGTTCTGTATTTCATCTTCAAAAATGCAAATATTGTGACTCTGTGACACTTTTAAAGCATTGATGTGTTTGTCTGAGCATCTGGTGTGAGTTTGACCAGTGGCAGATGGACAGTGTTATTATTTTTACTCTTCATTTTGGTGATGCTGGAGATGGTGCATTTGAGCTTTAAAGAGATCTCGTTTTTATTTTATTATATTGAGGCTTGTCTCTGTTCTGTTCCCTCACATGAACCTGTGAGTGTGTGGTGTGTGTTGTCTCTTTACAGGATTACAGTGTGTGCAGGTCCACACAGAAGGAGAGTGTGTGGCAGTTTTGTCATAAAAAGAGAGGATTCAGAATAAAGAGATTAGACCTCATGCAGATTACACGCTATTCATATTTTAGGCAGGGCAAAAGGCACTCATCTGAATGAACACCTTGTGTGACAGAGAGAGAGAATGTCTGAACTTAATGCCGTTTTAAAGAAAACACTGAATTTACTAGCTTAGATATAATTTATAGTGATTAATAAAGCATTAAGCTATAGGATGCGGTAGTTATTTAGCAACTTGCTTTCAAACTAGCTATATTTGTAAAGTTCAAAACGGTCTTGAAATTCACATCTGAGGAATGTCTTTAGATTTAAATTTAAAATGTAACATATTTAAACATATTTAACTACTCTCTCTCTCTCTCTCTCTCTCTCTCTCTCACACACACACACACACATATATATATATATATATATATAGGCCTATGGGAACACTTTAGAATAGGTAGTATTGGGGATGTAGAATAAGGTCATGTAGTATAAGGCATTAATATGTACTTAAATAGCACTAATACATCTCTAATATTCTAGTAATATGCATGATAATA
The DNA here is from genome assembly GCA_032359235.1 of Enteromius mattozi. NCBI lineage: Eukaryota > Metazoa > Chordata > Actinopteri > Cypriniformes > Cyprinidae > Enteromius > Enteromius mattozi. The sequence goes on along the minus strand of JAUMHE010000056.1, from coordinate 20,761,351 downwards.
AGCAGCTAATAGGTGTAACCATAAAATAAAGTGTTACCATATCTATATATCTACCTAGTGTCACGGTGCGTGCAAGGCAAATCACGCAGGGAGTCGTCGTAGTAATGAAACATCTTTTAATTCACACTAGGAACACGAAGGAGCAAAGAACCACACACTAGTATAGACAATGACGGACGCTAACTAAAGGACAGAAGGCAACTTATGTAGAACAGACAATCACAGATAATAGACGAGGCACACCTGAACGGAATCCCTAATTAACAGAAACTGGGTCACTGGGAAGAAAACAAAAAGCACATGGGGAATGACAACAAACATAGCACATGTAACAGTTCGCCCCCCTCTCGATAAGGCGCAAACTTGCGCCGTACGGAACAACAGCGGAAGGAAGGCGGGGGCTCTGGAGGAGGGCGTGGAGCGAAGGAGAAAAAACAAAAAACAACAAAGAGTTCAAAAGTCCAGGGTGGAGTAGATGGTGGAAGGAGCCATGGAGGAGTCCGGAGAAGGAGGCAGAGGATGATGCAGAGACCAGCGACGAAGCAGACCCAGGGCGGAGTGGAAGGAGGGAGGAGCCATGGAGGAGAAAGGGCTGACGACTCCAGGGGGCCGACTGACGGAGATGCCGCTGATGGAGAGGGAGCCCAAGATGGAGTCGCACAGACAGAGAGCCAAGGTGACACCGACGATCCGGAGGGCTGATGGAACACCGCAGGCTCAGGCGACCGAGGCAGAGGCGGGGACCTGGAGGAGCGCTGCGGAGCCGGGGCGACTGAGGACAAAGGTGGAGCCGGAGGGAAGGAGGAGCCTGACGGAGATGGCAGGACGGCGGGACGAGGCGCAGCCGGAGGAGTGGAGTCCCGAGGCGGAGGATGGTCGACGACTGACCAAGGCGGAGCCGGAGAGACGAGGGAGCCCGGTGGAGCTGGTGGGACGACGGGCAACGGCGAGGGTGAGGGAGCTGGGAGACCAGGCGGGACATCAAGGTCGGAGGATCGAGGTGGAGTCTGTTGTTCGATGGCTGGAGGCGGAGTCAAAGGATCCTCACGACCCAGCAAGTCCTGAGGCTGATCCACGGTGTCCAGACGCACAGGCAGAGGATGAACACAGGTGCTGGCAGGAACAGGAAGCGCCGAAGGGAGAGAACTGACTGCCGTGAAAAGCATCGGAAGAGGGAGGGCGGGAGGGAACTCAGAATTGTAAAAACTGGACGGAACCAGCGGAAGGGGAAGAGGAATAGGGCTCGGAAGTGCCTCTTCAAACCAGTCTATGAAGTCTGTTGTAAAAACTTCGGATAGTTCAGTGCACCAGCTCGATGTCAATCCTCGCTCGTTCTCCGTCTGGCTCTCTGTCCGGCGTGGGCTCTGGCGACATCTCCGTTGCCGCTGCAGTCGGCAGCCGGGCATCGCCAGCACAGGCGGCTGACCACATCCCCGTGGCGTGGGAAAAGGAGGAAATCCCAGCATCAGTCGCTCGAGGATTTCCTCTGGCGTACTCCTCGATAAACTGTATTGGTCCGTCATTCTGTCATGGTGCGTGCAAAGCAAATCACGCAGGGAGTCGTCGTAGTAATGAAACATCTTTTAATTCACACTAGGAACACGAAGGAGCAAAGAACCACACACTAGTATAGACAATGACGGACGCTAACTAAAGGACAGAAGGCAACTTATATAGAACAGACAATCACAGATAATAGACGAGGCACACCTGAACGGAATCCCTAATTAACAGAAACTGGGTCACAGGGAAGAAAACAAAAAGCACATGGGGAATGACAACAAACATAGCACATGTAACACCTAGCTGTACACACACACACACGCACACTGATATGTTGTTTGTCAGTGATTCCCTGGTGTAGTGTCGTGGACTTTTATTATGACGTGTCTCCCTTTGTTTCTATGCCCACTCTGTTGTGTCTCCACCCAGCTTTTTAGTTTCTATGCCAATTGATCAGCTCCGCCCCCTCGTTTATCCCATTGTCTTCCCTTTATAAAGTGTTCGTGTGTGTTTGTAAATTTGCTGAGTATTGTGAGTGTTTCCCTCCTCTAAAACACATGTCTTTTGTTCCTTGTTTTCCTTGTTTGAATTACCTGTGTACCGACCTCGTCTGGCCTGTGGATTATTCTCTGTTTTGCCCCTTTGGGCTCTGTTTGCCGATCGACCGACCCTCGCTACTCCTTGGATTTATCTCTTCTGTAATTGCCTGCATTATCCCTGTTTGCCTTTGTGTTGACCCAGCTACTGTTTGACCATGCCAACTAATAAAAGCCTGCGTTTGGATCCGCCCTTGTCTGCCCCGGTCGTTACACACACACACACACACACACACACACACATATATATATAAATATATATATATATATATATATATATATATATATACACATATTTATAATCAGTTTATTCTATTTGTTTCAATCTCATAATCATTCAGTCTTGCTTTTCCATAATTAGCCATATTTTTTTATTTGTTTTTACAATTTACAGATTCATGCTGATTCTAAGAAATTCTGAAAATATGATTATTAAAAGAACAGAACAGATTATTTTTTACTTATGCTGGGGAACAAAATCTGAATGTCTCTTTAAACAGGGTTAACCACAGGCCAGCATTTAGGTACACAACATTTTTTGAAAAAGCGTTTTTGATTATATTATGAATTTATGATTATGCTGTAAGTGAATATGATTCTCGTCAAAGTTACATTTCTGTGCTGATTTACACGTGTGAGTATTCACGTACACACACACACAAACTCACTCGTCTAGAAGGTGCCCTTGGGTTTTTTCCCTTCAGTACGTCAGTGTGTGGGTGTGAAGCATGAGCTATCATTTGTGTGAGTTACTGTAGCTACTGTCCACTGGTCACACACACACACACACACACACACACACTGTGGACATACTGTATTACCTGGAGGCCCTGAAGAACGTTTCAGCTGGTAGTTTGGACATTTAGGATGGGTAGTGAACTGCTGTCAGAGCATGTGAAAAGATCAATGGAAATCTAAATGATTAGCATCTCATTTATGTTTATGCTTTCATCTAAAGTGAATCACATGCATTATAATCTTTTTATAATCAATCTGGTGCCAATCTTTAACATTGAAGTCACAATCCATGTATCTGGTCCTGTTTAATAACATCTTTCATTTAACATCATTAGATAAATACTGCTTGAGTTTGATTCGTGTTTGAATCAGTTCAGAATGCCTGATCAATTTGAATAAGAACTCAGTAAGGTGCCACTGAAGAGGCATTTTTCATGTTAAAATGTAAGTACTGCAGATTTTTGCTATTTATGCATTTAATTGAAAATTATGTCAGTTTGTGCCTTTATTTTAAATTTTGTATTAAACATTTCGAATTACATTTATGCATGTAATTCCAAGAAAGTTCATACACTATTTACCATTTTAAAGTCTGTGTCCAGTAACATTTTTTAAAATGTTTTTGCACGTCTCTTTTGCTCATCAAGGATGCATTTATTTGATCAAAAATACAGTAAAAATTGTGAATTTAAAATAACTATTTTCTATGTGAATATGCTGTAAAATATAATTTATTCCTGTGATGCCAGGCATAATTTTCAGCATCATTACTCCAGTCTTCAGAAATCACTGTAGTATGCTGATATGCTGCTCAAGAAACATTTCTGATTATTATCAAAGTTTAAAATGTTTGTGCTGCTGAAAAACAGCATTTATTTGAAAATGTCTTTACTGTCGCATTTCATGCATCCTAGCAAAAGAAAAGTTTTAACTTCTTTCACAAACAAAATCATCGTACTGCCCCCAAACTTTTGAGTGGTAGTGTAAATGTTGACATATATATATATATATATATACATTGAATATTACTATTCTTGCATTGTTTTAAATAGTTTGTGTGTATGTGTGCAAAAGTAGTATTACATGCTCTTTTTTTTTTGGTAAGACTGTATTTTTGTTCTTATGTAATTGCTCTGAGGGTTGATCTTGGCTCGGCACCATCTGTTTGAATGCTGTGTGTTTCTCAGTAATGAGGCGCTAAAACACCAGCTTGTTGCGATTAGCAGCTGGTCAGTAATGCTGTCTGTTCAGGAGAAATTCACAAATCCAGCCTGCTTTCTTTATGCACTGACATGAAGGGAATCTTGACTAGTAACTGCTTTAACCCTGTTTATTAGACTAGCAGCTATTCTTTTGCACTAATTAAAGATTCCCTCAAGAGCTCATTATGACACTAATTTGTTTTGCGCTGAAGCTGAGCGATGAGTAATTGTATTCTAGTTGCATTTCTGCATGAACTATGATACCAGTGAATGATTCGAAGTTTGCTAGCCTATATTTAAAACCTGCATTAAATAATCACATTGAAACTTTTATACTGTACATAGACATCTTCTATGAAATTAGCATTACAGCCAACAGTGATTGATTAACTAGAAGAAAAGCAGTTTGATTTTTATGCATTTGGCAGATCTTTTTATCCAAAATGTCATTTCATAATTTTAGGGGGGGTTTTTTGTAGTAATTTTATTAAGCAAGGACTTATTAGATTGATCCAAAGTGACAGTAAAGATATTCATGAAGCTGGAAATGTTTTAAGAATCAACATATGATTTCTGAAGAAATTCAGCTTTGCATCATAAATATATATATATATATATATATATATATATATAAATATATATGTATATATATACAGTACAGGCCAAAAGTTTGGACACACCTTCTCATTCAATGTGTTTTCTTTATTTTCA
>JAUMHE010000056.1:20745302-20755344 GCA_032359235.1 Enteromius mattozi | reverse complement strand
TCCCTGCCAGCCGTGTGTGTCCAGGTGTTCCCCATTGTCTCTGATTATGTCCTGTATTTAAACCGTGTCCTGTGTATTCCCAGTTGTCTGTCGTTAAAGTTGCTTGTTCGTTCCCGTGATTGTCTGCATTTATCTCGTGAGTTTGTCAGCTCCATGTCTCCTTGTTTTTGAATAAATGTTCACGTCTTTATGGAATCTCCTGCCTCCGTGTCTCTGTGTTCCCGCTGAGAAGCGAGATCACGACGTCACCACAGCGAGCTTGTGACACAACCAAATTTTGACATTTTATTCTCCAAAAACTTTTTTGAAATCTTAAAAGCAGACACTTTAATTTGCTTTCTGTGGACATAAAATCACATTTGTAAATGTGATTGATTTGTCTTTGGCCCATGAATATATTTCAGAAAAAATTATGTTTATATATTAAATATATTTATTTATTATTTAAAGGGGTCGTATGATGTTGCTAAAAAGAACATTAATTTATGGATTTTGTGTAATACAATTTTTTGCATGCAGTGTTTTTGTGGTTTAAACACATTATTTTCCACATACTGTACATTATTGTCTCTCCAGCTATCCAGTGCACTTTGATTGACTCAATACTGCAAGCAAGTGGCAGAAATGTTACGCCCCTTACCATAATGTGGTGCTGCATCCCTATGACACAAAAACAAGAAAACACATTACAAACGCTGCATTTTTTGCATCCAGTGTAGACATAATTACTGATTATAATGACAGTACTGTCTTATTATGCATTGTGTTGCAACGTGCCTTATAAACATAGCACCATGTCTGCATTTGTGATTGGAGTAATGAGAAACAACAAGCACTCGCATTTAAATAGTAAGTAGCATGTTTTTTATTAAGCAAACGTAACTTACTTAAAGGTTGTGAGTCAGAAGTGCCAGACTCTCCTTGCAGAGCTAGAATTGCTACACTTTACAGTCTCTGTGCACAGCCAACATAGGCTACTCTCCAGGTTTTAGGAATCCGTCCTCGGTAAATACGCTGAACACACTCTAATATTTGGGTTGAACTGTTCTGGAACAGTGTTGTGAATACAACTTGACCACTGATTTCTAGTTATATCCTCTTTTGGAAGCACAAAGAAAGTAGTTTCACTTTTACAATGACACACAGCACGTCGAGCAACCAGCTGCAACAAATAATAGTTCTGCCTTCTTTCTTTGCGTAAACATTTGGGCGTTGTTATGAAAACACGCCCCCACTCTGTGATCTAGCAATGTGGGGGCGTATTTAAATGAGCCATTTTAGGGGGTGTGTACAAGTCATAACTTTTATAAAGAATATCTCTTTGGTTTTGAGACTTTAGTCTTTGATACACCAAGACCTTCTTTATGCACCAAGAGCTTGTAACACTCCAAGGAGAAAGGAAAACCTAAAATCGCATCATATAACCCCTTTAAATTATATGAATATGAATTTAGACATGTAAATACATGCAAAATATAAAAAATATATACTGTATGTGGATGTGTATTTATATTTACATAATAAATATACACAGTACACACACATATATTATGCAAACAAAAAACTTTAATCATTTGACAGCACTATTATAAATATCATAGAATATTACATAATATTAATAGTATTATGTTACATCCCATAACATTTAATATTAATATTAAACAGACAAAATTCACATTGACAATGTACATTCTATTTACACTGTGTTTTAGACTGACCTTAAAATTGAAAATGGGTTTCACTTTAGAATATGATGTTTTTTTTTAAATACCAGCTTCTTTCATTGTCCCATTGCTGAAGTCTAGCATCAAATTGACAGCTTTGAGTGTATTAAGTGAGCAGCTTTGATGCATCATCAGTCACATACAGATGTAATGCTCGTCCTTTAGCTGCTGTTTCTCTTACACACAATAATAACGAGCTGTTTCAGAGCAACGGCAGCTTTGAGAACTTAACGCTTGTCTGAGAGAAAGGTCTGTGGGTGGCCAATCAAGAGTGTGTGTGTGTTTATGTGCCTCTGAAATGTCGTGAATAGAAAAGACTGGTGGGAGGACGGAGAGCTAGTATTTGAGAGCGTTTCACAGGGGAAAAGAGCAGCTACTGGAAGCATCTTCTCTAAGGACGGCTGATGACGTTAGCCTCTCTCCTGCCCCGCACACTATTTTTACATCCTACTGTGTTTGTTAGTGAGAAAGAGGCAGAGAATAATTACAGTATCCAAATTAGAATAATAAATAGGTCATCAAAATTCTCAGTGTCTAAATAGAGGCTCCATGTCCTACACGTCAGGAATAATCACACGCTTCTCTGTTTATGTTTGTGCCTGCTGTATTTGCATTAATTATGAACATGCATTTCTAACTTTGGCTGATGAACTTGAAGACCTCATGTCTTGATGAGTGCAGGTTTCTTTTTTTTGTGTTTATGTATTTTCTATTGCAGCGGAATAATACATAAACATATTTAGCAGATGTTTTATCCAAAATAAATTAATTAAAAATAATAAAATAAAATAAACACAAATAAATTAATAAATAAATGTATGTTACAGGGATGTACTTTAATGTTAACATTATAATATTTTGAATAATGAGGTTGGTGTTATGAGCATATTACCCACAATTCCATGCAATAATGAGCCCACTGTCAAGATGTAAGACAAATAAAGTATATGTAGTATATATATTACTGCTTGTGACAGCAAAAAAAAAAAGTTTTTCCTTATTCACTGGAGTTTACAAATTCCCTTTCAGTTTCAGTGAATTTGTGGTATTTCAGTGAATATAATGGTAGTCTAAATTTTATGGTAACACTTTATAATAAGATCCATTAGTTAACATTAGTTAACCACATAGTTGAACTAAAATGTAACAATACTTCTAGAGCATTTAAAATGTTAATTTCAGCATTTATTGATGCATTATTAAAAAGTTGTGTTTTATTCCAAATGAGTCACAGCATAATGATGCAGCATTCTAAGATGCCTTCTTCTGGCTGAATACTAAAGCAGCACTGTATGCGTCTTTTATGGAAAAGACAATCCCATCATGCATTGCAGTAAGGAGCCAGTAAAAAGAAAATCCATCCAGGAATGAACACAGTTAATTATAAAAGTTGATCATGTTGAAATTAAACATACTTATATTTAAGTTAATGCAGGAAAGTATTGCTCAAAAAATTTAATTTATTGAATAATAATAATAAAAAAAGAAGTATAATTTTTTCAGTGTAAGTGTAACAAATGGGACAGACGAGGGCGGATCCATATGCTGGATTTTATTTACAGGCATGGTCAAACAGGGTAGGGTCAAACAACGGCAGACAGGGATGGGGAAGGCAACAGCGTACAGAGATATCCAGAAGGGTAGCGAGTCCAAGAGGGGCAAAACAAGGACAATAATCCAAAGGCAAAGTGCAGGTCGGTACACAGGCAAATCAAACAAAGAAAACAAGAAACAAAATACAGGGGACCGCGTTGTAAGGGAGGAAAACACTCACAATACTCAGCGGTTGGACAAATGCAAGAGAACACTTTATAAAGGGGAGACAAAGGGATAAACAAGGGGCGGAGCTGATAAATCACTATGGAAACATACAAGTTGGGTGGAGACATCACAGAGTGGGCATGGGAATAGAGGGAGACACGTCATAATAAAAGTACTAATAAGACACAAACACGAGAACCTAGACGCAGTGAGAGACAAATGTTCATAATAAAAGTCCACATAACACTAAACAAAGGGACACACTGACAGACAACATAACAGTAAGATACTTTAACAGAAAATACAAAAACTAAAGCTAATACTTCAAATACTATAATAGTAAAAACTAAAAATATGAATAAATAACCGAATGTTTCACTGATTGAAATAAAGCTAAAATAAAATAAAATAGAAATATTAGATAAAAAAGATGAATTAATAAAAATTAGAAATGTTTTCTTGGCAGCTTAATATAAACTTAATAAAACTAAAATTGAAATATGAGTAAAGAATTAGCCAAAATAGGAAAATTACAAACTATATTCTGGTATAGTGTTTCATTCATTCACTTTTGAAATATATTGCGCAAATTGTCTGAAAAATATATTTTGCCAAGTATTTGTTATCCAGTACTAACTAAAAATTAGTTTTTGAAAATATTTTGTTTTTATATATGAGCATTTAGCATGTTCCAATTGCACTGAAAGAATTGGAACTTTGAAAAATCATGTTTTTACAGTGAGTGTGGGGTTTGATTCCAGTGAAAGTTATGTTGAGATCTGTGTTGTTTTCTGTTTTTCAAAAATTAGCAATTGACCTCAGAATGTGAACTAAATAGTTTTCTAAATTTCCTATCGTCTCTTGTGTTTGTGTTTGACGGACAGGTCACAGGACTCTGTATATCGGGGTTCATGTTCCTCTGGGAAGAAGAAACCACCGCCGTCACCGGCATCACGGACACCGACACAGAAAGAGGAGCAGGGAGAGAGACTCGGGCGTCGAGGACGGACGCGAATCTCCTTCATACAGTAACAGTCCTTCCTTTCTTCAGTCACTGTCTTACTCAGAGTTTCTGTTCTGTTTTTCAGTACAAATATCTAAACATTCTTAACACTATAAAGCCAATTTCAAAACTGAAAAACCTGTCACACAAAATCTACTGTACTTTATGCCTTCTGTCGTCTGATACTTTATACATTTTAAAAGACTTTTTAATAATTTAACTTTTTGAATTGTACAAATGTCCAGCTTAGTCTCATGCGTCTTTTTGCTGGGAATTTTATTGAGCATTTATTTATACAAATAACACATTATAATGTGAATATAAAATCATCAGGCTTTTGAGGATTTATTTGTTCATCTATTAATTATCATTGTATTGCATTGTATGTTTTGATCATAAAATTCAGCATTTAAATATCATCTTAATAAAACATATTTGAGATATAGAGAGATAGTTTGGTCCTCCAAATGAAATTTTTTTTTTTTCTCCGCTATCTCACTGTATCATAGTATATGAGCCATAAAAGCCTGATTTCAGGGTTTAATAAACTGTTCCATTAAATGTCTTTATAGGGTTAATTCAAGATACATTTACTTGGGATACAAAATGATTTTAAAAAAAAATCTAAATTATGCTTAAAAGAAAACAAAACAAAAATCTAATCTGCCAGTGAGGTAAGCAAATTAAATGTGGAATAAATGTTTTCGAATTAGTGATGTCAAACAGTTAATCCCATGCAAAATAAAATGTTTTGTTTACATAATACAAACACATACAATATATTGTTTGAAAATATTTACATTAATTTACATGTATAAATTTATATTGATATATTTTTATTTTATATTAATGTTTAATATACAAACATTAAAAATTCTTAAATACATGCATGTGTGTGTATTTTTCTGTATACATAATAAATATATAAAGTACACACACATACATTATGTAAACAAAGTTTTTTTAATTAATCACAAAAAATAGTTTGATAGAATTAGTTAAAAATAAAAAAACACTAAAATTAAAATTGAATGCATTTATTTAAATAATAATGTCCTTTTTTCATCTCAAGCAAATGTATCTTAAATAACAAAAATACTGAGTAAGAACATCTTTTCTGCAGTGTTCTTTCTTTTCTGTCCTTCCTTTTTTCTGTTTGTTGATAACCTTTCATCATATCTGTTTCCCTTTGAGGGTCTGTCCTGTTGTATTATGTCTCTTTGAAGCTCTGTCTCTGTTTGGCTATGATCTCGACAGGATCAGAGTTGGAGTGAATTGCTCCTTTAGCAGCTCATCGTGATGACTCAGTCCTGCCAGAGAGCAGCTGCTTCTTCTATGCTTTATTATCATCCACATAACGTGTGTTGAACAGAGAACAGCATTCGGGTCTCTGAAGCTTTTAGCTGCCTATTTTAGCTGTGTGACCTTTTGAACCGAGCCTGGTGGTTTATTGAAGTCATTGAAATGCTGTGTCATAGATACTCCCTCTCAGAGGGTTCAGTTTCTGCTGGGCACTGAGGATGATGATGAAGAGCACATACCACATGACCTCTTCACTGAACTGGATGAGATCTGTCTCCGCGATGGAGAGGATGCTGAGTGGAGAGAAACTGCCAGGTACTGACCCATGTGACTCGGTCATGTGACTTCACATTTCTGAATTCAGTCATTTAATATTAACTTACAAGTTAATGACAAATAACGATGTCTGAGAAGAGGAAAATAATTTAGAAAATAACATAAAATACAGAATAAAAAATTATAATAATAATTATATATGGTGTAATCTTTAATCATAAACCTTAAATAGAATCTTAATATTTATTTATTTAATTTCTACTTAGTAAAATATTTGTAAAATATTTTTCGACAGGTTATTTGATTTGACAGTTAAAAATTATATCATGTCAAAAAAAGATTGAATTAAAAATGCAACTGAAATAAAAATTTAAAATGTAGGCAAAATAGAAATGAAACAAACAAATGAATAAATAAAATAAAATAAAAAATATTTAAAAAAATAAATATAACAAAAAAAGAATTCTAAAATCTAAATGACAAAGAACTTCATTCATTATAATATATTTTATATTTTATACAACAGTTCGTTCTGGTTCTCAAATGTGATTGGCTGAGAACCGTGATATATTGTAGCGGTATCGCTTCAAGGACGCCCTTTTACATTTTTTATCACTCCGGGTCTATGTTTTGTTAATCTAGTGTCAGGCGGACGCAGATAAAAGGATATTGATGTTATGACAAACATAATGCTTTCCTCAGTGCACACTCAACCACCATAATGAATGCACACATTACATTTCAAAGCTTTACAAACACATGAGCGTTAAACTATTTTTAAAACATTTATTCTTTTCTCCTATCTGTTCTTAGCACAGAAATACTTAATCAATATTTTGACAGTGAATAGTAATGTTGAGCATTTTTTAGAGATTTATTCTTGGCTGCTCTTGTGTGTTTTGAGAGCATGAGTGATGTTTAATGCATTAAATCTGTTGAGCGGCATTATTCTAAGAGCTGTGGTTATATAAAGAAGCATTGTTGTGTAATGTTTGTGTGTGTGTGTGTGTGTGTGTGTGTGATGAAACAGAAAGGCTAAATAAAGCACTTATAGTGATGATGGTTTCTACATTGTCATATGGCATCACATCTAAATGCTAATGCACTCAGCATGAGGTTTGTTTTAATTTTTTCTTCAATAAGCAAAGACAGCATGTAGACTGTAGTGATTTATATCTAAAAATAAGATTAAAGATTAAAAAAAAGGTTATAAGAAAGGTTATGTTATTATTTATTCGCTTGCACAACATTCATGACAGTTCATAATGCTGTCAAGCTCTAAAAAGGACAAATATGATGTATTTGGCATATGAAATAAAGTCGTCTCGTGCACTTCTGGATTTGTATGAGAGTTTCATATGACAGTTATGAATTATAACTCTGAAATGTGTCGTGAGTCTCTTATTTTCCACAGACATTGGTATTCTGGCTGCAGTCGTGGTTGTAGTTAAAGTGGTAGTTCACCTAAAAATTTAAATCTACTTCATTCACTCTCAGGCCATTCAAGATGTAGATGAGTTTGTTTTTCTTTAGAACAGATATGGAGAAATGTAGCATTCCATAACTTGCTCACCAATGGGTCCTCTGTAGTGAATGGGTGCCATCAGAACGAGTCCAAACAGCTGATAAAAGCATCACAACAATCCACAAGTAATCCACTCCAGTCCATCAGTTAACATCTGATAAAGTGGAAAAATTGCATGTTTTGCAAGAAACAAATCTATCCTTAAGACATTTCAACTTTAAACTGTTGCTTCTGGCTAAAATAGTCCTCTATCCATGATATTGCTTCCTCCAGTGAAAAAGCTGTCTCATCTGAATCAGGAGAGAATCTGCATAGATCAAGCACCATTTACAAGCCACAACAGTCCAAAACAACTTTTAACAAATATGTAAGTGGGTTTTGAGACAACAGAAGATGGCCTTTTCACTGGAGGAAGCATTATTATGGGTTACTTTAACTAGAAGCAGTGGTTTTAAGTTAAAATGACTTAATGATGGATTTGTTTCTTACAAGCACACAAGACATTAACTGATGGACTGGAGTGGTGTGGATTACTTGTGTATTATTGTGATGTTTTTATCAGCTGTTTGGACTCTCACACAGTGTCACACATTCACAGTGTCTGTGTCTCTGTCCAGGTGGCTAAAGTTTGAAGAGGACGTGGAGGATGGAGGTGAGCGCTGGAGTAAACCGTACGTTGCAACGCTCTCTCTGCACAGTCTCTTTGAGCTGCGGAGCTGCATCATCAACGGCACCGTCATGCTGGACATGAGAGCCAGCTCTCTGGAGGAGATTGCAGGTGGTGTTTTATACTAAAGAAACTCATCTCATCGTAGAACTGATTTCAGTACAAACACGCTGGGCTTTTGGATGAAATGTACCATTTCTAGGTTGCATTTAACCCAAATCATTAATGACAAAATGGAGTAAAAAAACTTTAAAGTGCCCATATTATGTGTTAAGAAAGGTTCATATTTTGGTTTTGGAAGTCCCAAACAACCACTCCAGTGATTGAACCCCTCCAGCATCTTGTATAATATAGTAAAAATCACAGTATAGTAATGAGAATCACTATTGAGAATAATTACAGTTCTAGAAAATGTAAAAACATGCAGTATGCGGTATGTGAATTTGAGCAAAATGTGATTGAAAGTGCAAAAGAAAAGAAAAATATATAAATAAGTATAAATCTCATGGAAACATGTTCAGATTTATCCTTTCATTCCTTTGTGTTCTCATGAAATGTTTGCCATTTCTGGTCAAATGAGCTTCCTTTGTCAAATTAGCACGTTGTAATAGGATGTGTCAGTGCTCATATGCCACTGAGGAACACCTTAAACTGAGTTTTACACTTTAATCTCTGTCGGATTTGTGTAAGAGAGCTAAGCCATATGTATAGACTCACAGTGTTTAAAACTCAGGTAATTGGCACATATGTACAAAGTTCTAGTGATTAGCTTCTAAGCGTCAGTAATTCATAAATTGAACATTAGAAAGTGTTGCTTATTCATTTGGATATATCATATAAATTAGAAAATGAATATGTAAAAATAAATATATAGTGCATATATACATACATGTATGTATGTATATATATATATATATATATATATATATATATATATATTTTAAACACACATTTCAAACCTGAAAAATAAATAGAATGATGAATTTCAATGCGCTAGAACAAGCTTCCAGAGGTGAGTGCACTGTGGAAATTGTTTTATTGCTTAGTGTCAGTCATGAATTATACAGTGTTTGCACCTCACTCTGTTAAGCATGTGAATTTTGCGTTACTCAAAGCTGTTCTGCATCTTCAGATACATGCGACGGATCTCTGAGCAGCTGCTCCATTGCTTGTCATTAACATCAATGTCAGTATCTTGATGCAGAGTTAAAGGAACATCTGCAAAATAGACACAGATAAGGTCTTTGCCAAACGTTTAGCACAGATTAGCCATTTAAAGATCACATTAGCTCAGTATCAGCACTGGCCTATGACATATGCTGTGTTAAGAATTCATCATTCTATTTATTATTCAGGTTTGACATGTATCTATCTATATGTGTGTGTGTGTGTGTGTAAAAAAATATATTTAATAGATAAATATAACATTTTTAAATAAATAAAAAATATTTTTTAAAAAGATGTTTTCTGATTTCTCTCTGTCTCTCTCTCACACACACATTACATTTTGTTTACATTGTATATGTATGTATATGTATAAATACAGTGATTTGTTATTTTGTTGCATATAGTATTTCTTTGATATTTTATTTTTCATATATACTCAACAAAAATATAAACGCAACACCTTTGTTTCTGCTCCGATTTTTCATGAGATGGACATAAAGATCTAAAATTCATTCCAGATACACAATATTACCATTTCTATCAAACATTGTTCACAAATCAGTCTAAATGTGTGATAGTGAGCACTTCTGCTTTGCTGAGATAATCCATCCCACCTC
>JAUMHE010000056.1:20690680-20705824 GCA_032359235.1 Enteromius mattozi | reverse complement strand
TGTTAATTTAGTCTTAGTCAGCGTTTTTGGACAGTGGTGCAGTCTTGTCATCGTCTCGTCTTAGTCATGAAAAAAAAAAGGTCGTTGACGAACATATTTCGTCTCGTCTCGTCTGACGAAATTAACACTACTCCAGTCCATCAGTTAATGTCTTGTTCCAGTTAAAATACAAGTCCATAATCCGTAATTAAGTATGTTGCACTTTTTTTTGGCTTGTAAACTGTGCTTGATCTGTGCAGATTTCTCTCCTGATTCAGACAAGATGACTTTTTCAATGGATGAAGCATTATTATGAGTTATAGGCTCAAATTGTAGCTGAAAAAAATGGTTTGAAGTTAAAATGTCTTAATAATGGATTTGTTTCTTATAAGCACACAGCTTTTCACTTCACATGACATTAATCATGGACTGGGGTGGTGTGGATTATTGTAATGTTTTTATCAGCTGTTTGGACTCTTATTATGATGGCACCCATTCACTGCAGATGATCCATTGGTGGGCAAGTGATGCAATGCTACATTTCTCTAAACTCATCCTTTTGGATGGCCAGATGGCTATTTTCAATTTTGAATGAACTATTACTTTAAAAAAATTTCCATCCATTCATCAATACTCACCATTGCTTCAAAATCAACCTGATTTTCCACCAGGGCTTTGGAAATTTGAGCAGCTTGTTGGAAGTGGACGTTGTCTAGAGTAGTGAAGTCAAAACATCTTTAAATGCTGCACATGTAGTCAAAACACTAGGTTTTGAAATCAGAGTCCATTTATCAGATTATAAACGTGATATATCTATAAAATTTACATTGCTTACCGTCTGCAGTGCCGTGCACTAGCATGTATTGCACTGACTTAAAATTTTTGGCCCTGTCAGTTACTGTTGAATTCTGCAAACAAGTAAATCAACCAAATATATTAAGCACTCTATTGATAACAGTTCATAATTTCATGCTTTCTTATTGGTTAACTTGCTTTATAACTTTCAATGTTTTCCTCAGGCCGATGCATATATCTCTCTGTATATACGGCATCTGTGAAGAACAGAATTTTTGTAAATTAAGTTTGATAAATTTTCTGCTGTTAATCTGTCATAAATTAGAAAACATTTTGCAATCCATACCATAATAGTCCCACTTAGCAACAGGAGCCACAGCAATTCCACATTTGAACAGTCCACTTCCTGACCCCAGAACCATGGATGTCACATAACCTCCATACGACTGTGAGCAAGACAAACGTTTCATGATTAGTGTGATGGTTTTCAGTGATCAGGCTCATTATAGATCTATTAGCGATTTGTTATTTAGCTTTAATTAGAAAAGCGAAGATGATCAATAATGATAATTGAGTGGCAAATAAGCATATTAGAATAATTTCTGAAGGATCATGTGCCACTGAAGAGTAATGATTAAAATTCAGCTTTGCATCAAATACATTACATTTTTAAATATATTAAAATGCAAAAAGTTATTTTAAATTGTATTTACATTTCATTATATTGTTGGATTTACTGTATCAAATAAAATGCAGCTTTGTGAGCATAGAAGACTAAAAACAAATGTATTATTCCAAACTTTTGACCAGGACATCCAACCAAACCAACATAATAAACCTGCGGATTTATAGACATGAACTCACTTTTTAATGAAAGCACTGCACTTACCCAACCCCACATGCCAATTCTGTCTTTGTCGATGAAACCCATTTCTATAAATTTTCTGAAATTAAACACACATTCACAGGAAACACAATCACCAAAATAAGCCAAAACAAAATGACTACTTTTGTAAATGCTAGTTTGTCACTCTTATGTAAAATCTCATGACCGTTTTGCTTTCAGTCAACTCTGCTAGCATCTGACCTCTATCAACCTCTTATTGACACATGCTTTATGACAGGCTCGTTCTCTCTTGTATGAGGGGTGACTGGATTCTCTCATGCGTCTGTGAATGTTACATCAGGCTAGCGTGTGCACATCGTTCCTCCGCCTCACCTCACGGCCGAGATTTGATCTTCCACCTCGTACGTTCCCAGCCGGCCATAGATGGCGTGCATTATCTCGTCACCCTGGTAACCGCTTCCCCTGCCGTCGAAGCTAGCGATGATCACATTCTCTGTGCTGCACAGGTACGTGGCCCACTCCAGGTGAAACACATAGTCCGTGTTCTGGCTGGCTGGACCACCATATCTGTGATGGAAGAGTGTGGAAATAACACAAATTTATATTACATTTAGTCATTTAGCAGATGCTTTTATACAAAGCCTCTTACAAAGTTGAAGCAATCTGACCAATGAGAGAGAAACAATATACAAGTGCTATGACAAGATCTATATAATATATTTGTGTCATGAAAGATATTTTTGTAATGGAGATTTTCTTTTAAAATGTGTTGCTATGATGCTATACTTCATCTAAACAAATTTTAAAATGCATTTTGCTAATTATTTTTTTTTTAAGATTTAAGAAATTATTATGCATTCAACTTTCAAAAACATTTATAACCAAAATGTATGAGTGTTTTAAACAAAATATTTTAAATAAAAACAAAATGTAACTCACACTTGAATGAAAAGAGGGTACTTTTTGGAGGAGTCAAAATTCGGTGGGAACATCATCTGATACCAGAGGTCTGGAGAAACATAAACAACATGAAAGGCTTTAATATGCTACCTAAATCCTGGTTGCCAAGAATACTTAAAAATATTGCACATACTGTATCCTGCAATCTTCATTGTAGCACGTTTGATGGTTGGCATCAGAAGCTCAGTAGTCAGAATATTTTCCAGTTTCTTATTGTCCTCAAGGACCTGAATCTCTAATACAAAAAAAATTACAAAATATGAAGATTGAAATGTGAATTTTATTAACTATTCTTTAATTTACATAGCTGATGTTGTAAAGTGAGTATTAAACAGATGCTAGCACACCTTTAGCGGGCCCTCTGTTGTCCATCAGTGTAAACAGCGGAAGTCCTGGTCCTGTAAAATCAGTGTTTATGATTGAGCAAACACTTTCCTCTCTCAGTCACCTCAGATCAGCTGAGGTATCGTTCAAGTGTTTGTCTTGAGTCAATTGCACAGGCGTGAAAGTGTGTTCACTAACCGTAGCAGTCCATACGGAAGAAAGAGGCGTTCAGGCTGAAGTAAGCGGAGTTATACTGACACCTGTCCTGGTACAGCGAACAGGTCAGGCACTCGGGGGCAGAATGTTCACTCTTGCTTATAGAAATCCTAAGAACAAGAGAAATATGTTTTTCTAAAGAGACTTCACGGTGACGAGTAAGGATCTACCTAGCTAAGCTAAATTAATTTATTTGTTGTTTATGCCACATCTAGTAGTCTTTACATCTGAAAATTGACTCTTGACTTATGTTCAGTGTAGACAGAAAATTAAAATGCTTGATCTGACTTAAAAATATAAAAGAATAAAGAAGCGTTTTACATTTTATTCTGTTTTAAATGAGTAAAAAAATCTTACTGACAAATGGGCAAAACCTAGGATAGTGGCAAATTATACAAAAAAAATTTAATTAGTATTTGGGGTGAAAGTAATTAGTCTTTTAATGTGTCATAAATTGATTTTTGTTGTAAATATGCCTGACAAGATTGTTACACTGAATGACATTTTAGTGTGTAAATTTAGTAAATCAGGAAAAAGGTATAATATATATTTTTTGGCTTAAAAAACAAAAACAAAATTGCAAAAACAAAAAGTTTTAATTTTGGGGAACAACAATTTATTAGTGTTGTCAAAAGATTAATTGTGATTAATCGCATACAAAATAAAAGTTTTTGTTTACATAATGTGTGGGTGTATATATATTACATGTACTATTATTTTTTTCCCTTTTTGATGGCTGACAGTTGTTGTCAAATATTATATTTTGCTGTTCTATCCATACATACACTACATTCCAGAGCCACTAACAAATTTGACCATCATTAAAATCATTTGTTTCCTGCATTTTTTCCTATTCGGTTTCAAAAATGGAAGTGGTTGTGAATAACTGGTTCTTGTTTCCCAATGCAGAGTGTTGTGATACCGTTGCAAAAGAAATTACTATTTTACATTTAAAAATGTACAATATTTAAAATACTATCCTTATACAAGTTGATGCTAAAAGGTATTTTTACTTGTAAAGGTTTCTCTGTCCAGGTCTTCCCATGTGTTCATTACTCACATAGTATCTGTGGAAAGAATAGATTTTAGATGTGGAAAGTTTGACAATAAAGGCACATGAGAAGAAAACAAGACTGCTCTACTTTTTCATACGCACATGGAATCTTTGGTTACTTTTGAGATGTATATCACTTCCCATTTGCCTGAGGTGATGGGTGTTGCTTTTCCCTGCAAAGAAAACAACAGTTGAAAGACCAATAACTTTCTAAGCTTGTACCACACTGTTTCTTTGTGTCTGACTTTTAATGGTTATTAGCCAAAGGATATAACACATTATAGCCTGTAATACAATCATATATCTGAGGTTTGCACGATAGATTGCAGCAGTGACCGCCTACTGTTTCAGTGACATTTGTTATGGATGCATTTATTCCATTCATATTATCCTTAGGGATTAAAAAAAAAATTGTAATAAAGAGTTCAAAGTTATGCATCAAACCAGCCAGCTCTGAAATGAACCATTACTGTATGATTGAATATAATGACACAAAAGGACATTAAAATATAATACAAAATATTATTGTTACTTACGGCTTCTACATAGTGGAGATGTTTATAACCATTGTCATTGCTCATAACTTTGTAAAAACTCATGTTATTTGCAGCAAAGTAAGGGGCTGCGGGAAAGTACTGTGAGGGGAACACAGACAATGAAATGTAAGGTTTTTAAAACCGTATCTTTTACAAAAATTAAGATAACTTGAAGATTTTATGTGATTACTGCATGTACTCACCCGACCAACCCATCCAGTTTTGCTCTTTTGCTCAAATTTCTGTAAAAAACAAAACAAATTGATAAATCACACATTTAAATTGATGGAGCTGAAGAACTGAGGTCATATTAGGACAGTGGTTCTTGGAGTTAATAAAATGTCTGCATATAGTATGTAAACCTAGTGAGCTGATGATACATGCAAAAGTTTGTGATTCATTTCAGCGGGTTGTGTATGTGTATCATCATTGTCATTAAGACATGTCCCCAAAGCCTTCTAACTGGCTGTTATTAAGCCTTTTGTTAAAAGAACGCAACTAGATACTAGAAAAGGTAGTATCCTCACAATTTTATTCCTTCTTAGAGAAAAATGGTATCTGTGAGGAATTCCAGCTAGGATTTAGACCGTATAATAGTACTGAGACTACTCTAATTAGAGTTACAAATGACCTGCTTCTATCATCTGATCATGATTGTATGAACTGGAAATTAAGTGCTGGTTTCATCTGGCCAGAGGAGAACTGGGCCTGGTTTCTCCCAAGGTTTTTTTTTTCTCCATTTTTCACAGATGGAGTTTTGCCTAGTTGGGGACACTTAATTTCTAGCGACTGTTGTTGATTTGATTACATAGATGCGATTTAAAATGAGCTGATCTAGACAACAACGTATCTCCATTCAATAATGAAATGCTGTTAGCTAAAAAATTGAGTGTCATTATTCATTACTGACACTCTATTGATAATCTTGTCATTATACATTACTGACACTCTATTGCCTAATTTGATACTGTTCAGTGCTTTGACACAATCTGTATTGTTAAAAGTGCTTTATAAATAAAGATGATTATGTGTATGTGTGGCTTCCAGGGACTTTTTTACTCATTTTACTCATATGGACTATTTTATTATACTTCTTTTTGTCCTTTTGTAGACAAAACAGTCTTGACAGTCACAGTCACTTTTGGTTTTTCTATTGAAAACAGACATGTTTAAGAAGAGGTACTTGAAAAGTGCTTGAATTATTGAAAGACATTGAAACCGGGCTTGACAATATGGACTGCCAATAGCCTGGGGCCACAAGAAAGACTCTTGGAATAGATGAGGGAAATGACACTGTCAGATTGGACTACCATATTCATGTGTTTTTAAGGCCTGACTCTCTTTTGTGATTTCTACAAAATGATTACAGCACACAAACGAAAAAATTGTAAAAAGTGCCTGAAATCTGTTAAATCTGAAGAGAGAAACTAGTACAAACTAAACAAAATAATTAAAATGGTTATAACCCTGTACAACCCTTGAATGCTTGCAAGAGTGCTACTGTTCAGTTAGGAGAAAATACAAATTTTTTTTTTCCTTTTCTGTCATAGCATCTTTGGGAAAGAATTGAAGAAGATTTTTTTTACATGTGCTCATATCCACTGAAAATTATTGGGCTTTGTTAATGTTCTTATGCTTTAGGTTGTAACAGTCATTGCATAACTGTACCCTGTTTGTACAGTTTTGTGTCACTAGTATATTTAAAAGAGATCTTTGATTGTAGTCCTTGAAAAGAAAAAAAGTGCTTAAAGTCTTGAAATGTATTTTGTGTGTATGTGTGTAGGCTATTTATGTTGCTATTAATATTGCTTTTTGGATTTAGGTGTCATTTTCTATCATTAATGATTTGTGTATTTTTGTAACTTCAGTAAAAAGTGTAATTGTTTGACTTTTATTATTTAACAATGCAAGCAGTTTTTCTGTTTTGTTTTCTATAAATTTCTGTATTCAATATTTAACACAAAATGTTAAAACAAATGCTTTTATAGTAATTATAAAAAATATATATTTTAGGTTTATTTTTGTTCTGTATTTTATTAAAGGGATTGGTCACCCAAAAATGAAAATTTTGTCCTTTACTCAACCTCATGTTGTAACCAAACAGTTGCTGGTAGTCAATATCTTCCATAGCATGGGAAAAAAATACTATTAAAGGATGCTCCTCATGCAAATTTTGTTTGTTTGGTTGTATCTTCCAGTCGTAATTAATTTATCATCATTTATTCACACATTTATTGACATTCATGTGATTTATTATATGATAATTTTTATTTTTGATAATATCATGATAAATCATTAAAAAATTAAGTATTTTAGTGTCTGTTCATTAATTGTTTATTCATTTATTATATTTCTATATTTTATATTACCTATTAATTCTCCCTAGTCTACGCATTTTTCATTGTTGTTCATTCTCATTCTTGTGGGGATTCATGAATTATTTTATCTGTATGAATAAGAGGCAGGTATAAGGGGGAGCGTTTATGGAAACCCAAGGTTTATGGGATGTTGCTGTGAAGCAGTTTTGGTATAACAGTACACGTTGAATTTTTACCATTATCACTTTGTCTCCTGCTTCTGCTCTTCTCTTGCTTTTCTTTGTCAACTTCTTAACTGAAGTATGGGTATCAACAGCTCTGCTGACTAGTTGTTCTGTTACTGGACAAACTGATATTTTCTGATGAGATCTGGCATCCGGGGCTGGATGCTAATTATTATCTTGCGTGGAGACCCGATCTAACACTGAAGTTTAGTGGCCACCAGCAGCTGTCTTGTTTACAAAATTCTTCAGACCAACAGAAGGAAAAGAAACCCAAACTACTTGGAACAACTTGAGGGTGAGTACTGTAGATGTTAATAAAATTAAATTTTTTGGGTGAACTATCCCTTTCAGGATAAGTACATTAAGAATTCTATGTGCCAAAGTTTGCAACAATAGAAAGAAATCACTGCCTGAGTCTATGTCATTGTTGATTCTCACCAAGGTTTCTTTCCAGTTGGTGCCATCATATTCATAGATCTGCAGAAGGACGCTGTCCTGTCGGCGTGGAAGCCACTGAACTGCCAGTCGTTCATCTGTGACCCAGGTGACTGTTCTCAGATAGTGATCACTGGGAAAAGAGCAATAAAATATCATTACTCTGAACTCTAATGCTGTGAAAGCTTATGTTTCAGACGTTTGTGTGAACATGTGAAACTAGAAACATGAAGGACACACCCTATGCCGATGGATTTCGGTACCACCACTTCTGTTTGTCTAGACGGATTTTCCACGTCAATCACAAACAGCCTTGCTCTGGGAATAACACAGCCTGCCTTTGAGCAGAGCAACAGTTTAGTAGCAAAACCATATTTTGAAATCTAGCTGTCATGCAATATTTTAAACAAATTAGTTCAGTTAAAACCAAAGATGTTTCAGCTGTTTTTTTGTCTTTTGCAAAATTATGGATTTTAAACAAAATTATAATATTGAAATGTTTTTGCAACTCAAACAAAATTCAATAGTAAAATCACTGGGAAAACACTTGGATGTGTGCTTACTTTTGGGTAGGGGATAAATACTGTGGTGGGATACTGGTCATTTCCATACAACGAGTATTCGATGTTGTGAACTCCAGTGTCATTGATTTGTAGATAAGCCAGATATTTCCCCTGCGGAGACCACCAGATGGCTTCGTTGGATGCAAAAACTTCCTCTGTCGAGCAAGAGAAGCGACAGATGGCACATTAGCAGGTATGAATGAATGTCAGTGTGTGTGAATGCATTATATGACGTTACCTTCGTAAACCCAGTCTGGAACCCCGTTGAGAATTTTGTTAACTTTTCCATCATGGGTAACTTGCACGACCTCAGCAGTGGCGTTCTTTTTGAGGTAAATATTATAATTCCAGACGTAAGCCTGTGGATGATGCATGGTCATTAACACAAAATAAGGCCTTTAACCTGGGTCTGCGTATGAAAGAAGTCTGTATGGTTAAATCTTGCACATTTACATATTGAACTTAATGTGCATTGTCTTTTTAGAAATAAAATAAACATAAAAAGGCTAATAAAAACATAACCCATGCATTAGTTCAATAACCTTAATGAATTAATAAAATGTAAAACTAAAAGTAACAATAAAATATATTAAAAAAAGAAAGGAAATGAAATGAAATGAAATGAACAAGAAAAGCTGCTAAAATAAATGTTGTACTCAACATATATTTTTTGTTTGTCAAAACTTGTTTTGTTTTGTTTTGTTTGAGCTATAGAACTAGCGCCTTCCAATAATGTAACATAATAATTGGAGGTTGGTTGTTACGAACTATGTTTATTTTTTTGATGTGTTACAGTTTGTCACTCACCAGTTTGTTTCCTACTGGTGCCCACACTAAGAACTGTGTAACAGGTGGAATCTGAACCTCTGACAGAAATTCCCTAAATCCAGCAGAAAACAAAGACACATTAAAGAGAGCATCACATTATTAATTGTTGGAATTTATATATTCAAACTGTTATATGTATTAGTGTACTAAAGTCATCAATCAATCACACTGAACACCCTCAGAAAAAAAAGGTACAAAAGCTGTCACTGGGGAGATATGTACCATTTAGGTACTATTACATAGGCTACATTTGGGGTATTATTATGTACCTTTAAGGTAATAATATGCACCAATTAGGGGTAAATAAGGTACTTTTTAAAAATGTACTGCACCATTTTTTTTTCTGAGAGTGAACAATATCTGTTAGTGAGTTTAAGAAATACAATGAAACATTTTCAGGAATTTCCAGGTCTGGAAATCACAATTTCAGAATGATATAGGTTTTCAGTGCACGTTAATTCCTTATATTTTGATAGATTTACAGTGAAATCTTTACTCACCGAGACTCCATGTTGTACATATGGTAGGAAGCAGTGAAGGAGTGTCGCCATTGCTGTTGATGCATTTCAAACATGTTAGAAACATCAGCTTGAGACACTTATGCAATGTTTTTAGTTTTATTGCATTTAAGTTACCTTTGAGTAATTGCTCTCAAAGACAACAAACTTTTTGTCTGCTGACAATATGTAATCTGTGGCATCCACTTGCGCCTGAAAATCAGTTCATAGTAAATGAGTGGAACTTGCATTCATGTTAAACATAAATAATAGACATAAATATCAGAGACTATTTAATGAGAAATTATGAAGAATAAATGTTTTGTGAAGAGTTACTCAAACCCTCATTTGAGGCAACTTACAAATGTTGAGTTGCTCAGGTAAATTGAGCTTTCCTTTGTTTCAGCATTGTGCAAGTAAATATGTCCTTCGCTGGTTTTGTGGAGGTATTGATTGTCTGGAGGAAAACAAGACAGCAGAGTATATGTGTCAGGGTTATTTAGAGGTCATTATGAAATAATTCAGGGAGGATGTGAAGTGCCTTAAGGTGTCGTACCTGATATCCAGTGGAGACTGTATGTTTTATACCTGATGGTGTCATTGTAGAAATCATTAAAAGAATAAGTTCTCTTCAATGCAGACTCGTCTCCTGAAAACACAGTGATGGAAAACAGTTCAAGTTTCAGTCTTCAACAACTCAGATAAAAATGTGCATTTTGAAGTTTCTATATAATATATTTCATATATTTTTTATTTATTTATTAATCTTTTTTACATTTTTGCCAACGTTAAATATAACGATCCTAAAAGATATTGCAGATAACGACATTTCCACAAGAACAGCAGTTTCTTTGGTGTTCACATGGGGGCGCTAATAGTGTTAACTTCACTGATCTATAGATCAGTGGTTAACTCACTTTTTTATTTCACAATTTTATGACAAAATGTACTATTAATACGGATACATACTGTATATATACATGACAAGTAAATCTATAACGTGATAAATTATGACAGTTTACGTTTTACCTTCTTAAAACAGACGGCGATAGAGCATCTGTTGATATGGGTACCTTTTCAGGGATAACGTTAACTGATTTCCAATTAACGTTAGAAATTCCAGTAGAACTTTTTGGGATTGCGATGTTACACAATGCTTTTTCGACATTTTTACTATAGTATAGATTGACAAAAAAGAAAAAGGTAAAAAAATTATATTTTATATAATATACATATATGGTGTTAAGAAATTGATCTAACTAAGATCAATCGACGAACCCTAATTAAACGATTAAATTAATGTTACCTTAAATAATTGGTTAATTATTTGAATCTTACAATAAATAATAAGAATAATAACAAATAAATAGCAAGGTGAGCAAATGGTTAACTGTTTCTTCCCTAATTATCAGTGGACAGTAATGCCAAGTCGAATGTGTTGCGTATGTTCTGAGGTACGGACACTATACATGCGTTCAAGTTCAAAAATTATTTCAAATTTCAAGTGAGATGAAGAAGAAGAAGAAGATGACACTCACTGTTTACGTAAATTGCCGTGGGAATAACGATGAGCGTGATGACGACAACCGCCCCGACCAGCGCCACGCACACCTTATTACAGCCCTACAGGTGAGGCGAAAAACATCGCGCTTTACAAATCACCTCAATAAAAGTTATTGTATTAAAACAGGTTTTAATTGCTCAGGCTATCACAAGAAGTTGCGTTCAAACTGTCACACCCAACTTTTTAACCCAAGTAACTTTTTTAGTCCACTCTGTATGTACAAAACGCAACAATCCTTAGGAAACAACAAGCAGCCTACTGACCATAATTGCGCAGACACTTTTAAAACGCGCATCCAATCTCTAGGAATCCACTGACGCTGAATATTTCTGACCTCCAGTTGTCCTTAAACAGATCGTTAGACACCTTTGTCCCCGTTGTAATGTAAGAGTTAGACAGACAGCTGCGCTTTATTCCGTCCGATTGCAACTTTCCAGGTTAAAAATGTACTTCCTCCGATGCATCATTGAGTCTGTAGTGAAGGAAGGGTGGCAAAACTTCCTCAGAATCAGCATTCCGCGTAACTTTCCACCGGAGTGCGTTTAGCATGTGCTTCTTCTCTCCGTGAGAGCCTATAACTCCGTTCTATTTAAGTCCAGCAGCTGTGACTCTCAGCACAACCGGTCTGCTTTGATTGTAAGAGATGAAATTAAGACAGACTTACTTTCATTTCAGTGAACTTGAGTTTATCTCATTAAATGCAAATGGGGTCCAAAAGTTTAAGACCACCAGTGAAAATGCTTCAGTGCGTTGTTTTATAAAATTAAACTAATGAAAACATTTTCATTACATATTTGATAGCTATTTAATCGCAGCGTGATCTTGAGATGACATGAACTTCAAAGGTTTGTGCAAAACATGATGATCAGGTTCTCCAGCGTTTTTAAGATGGTTCAGGGAGTGTCTTGGACATCAATAACCTAGATAACCTACTGACTGATTTACAAAAAAAAAAAAAAAAAGGCTCAGGCTATAATAATTACTCTTATACAGTATAAAGGCCTGCTTTATTGTACAATACAGTAGGCCTATATATGCATAATACATATTCATTTATAAACATTTAGTGTTTAAATTGTATATGTTTCATTTTAATTTAGAAACTTATAAAGCATTAAAATATATATTTTTTAATTTACATATTAAAACTAGTGTATAGGAAATGGCAAATGTAAATTGAATTTTCATTTTGCACTAAATGTTCCACATATGTCTGGGAAAATGTAAATTTAAATGCAGAAATGCATTACCATTTTGCATATTACATTTCAAAATTTATTTTGCTACCAGAGTTTTTGCGTTTTACTAACATTTAGTAAATGATCACAGTAAAGGTGTAGGTGTCTCCAAATTTGCTTCGATTGCGTATGTGTTTAAAGAATCGAAACCCTTGTTAGCTAAAAACTTGTTGAGCCTTTAGGGCTTGTCAAACATAATGAGAGCCAGTTTCCTGACAGGTTTTCTCAGGTGATGTTTGCTCTCTGGGAACCCGTGTCCTCCTGAGAACACCTGAACAGGTGTGTGAGAGAGTATGTGTCACACTTTTTTTTTTTTTTCCAGTGAGTGCATGATTAATAATAAAAAACTGTTCATGCGGGCAAAAGAAAACAGATGACACAAAAAGGGTCAAATTTAATCTATTTACTCCAAATAGCACAACATAAAATAGTTTACATTTACCTCTAGTAGCATGCATGAAATGTTACAGTGAAAACCATTTACTTAAAAGCCCTGACTGGTAAAATAAATCAAAATCACTTAATTCAGTGCAGTTTCAGTGAATGTAGTTTGCTAATGATTGGTGCTGATGCTATCTCTTGTTTGTGCTTTATTACAAGACCTTAAACAGAAATTACCACATTTTATCTCACAATCTGTACACAATCTAGGAGAATAGCAGAATTTCAAGCTATAAAACCAGAGCTGTGAGATGTTAACACCCATTTGCAAGATATAAACATTTAATTCATGATCATTATCAACTTGAAACTGTAGGGAAAAAAGTCAGAATTGTGAAATAAATGTCAAAATGTTATTTTTATATGCTGTTGTAGACAAAAAAAATTGTAAGATTTAAGCTCAGAATTGTGAGATAAAAGTGCATTAGAATCAGAATGTCAAAAGGGCCACTTGAGATTAAATAAATGACAGAAATAACAGCTTCCATTGCCCCACATCGTGTTGAGAAGTGCCAATAGAATAGACTTGGTAGATGCATCATTTTACAGGTTATGACATCTGATTGATTGTGTCAGAGATAAGTTTTAATATCTTCTGCTCTTTATTTTCAGTCAGTTTCCATGTCTTCTTCTTCTTCCCCTGAGTCCTCTACGAGGAGATCAGCGTGTTGAGTGTAGTCAAACACCGGGAACTTTATGGGCAACTCACTCCATTTGCTGAATGTCTTCTTCTTGGAGCTGTACGTGACCACAAAGTTCTTGATATGGAGGCAGGGACACTCGATGCTCTTATACAGCATCATCGAGCCCCATTGCTGCTCAGAAATGAGACAAAAAGTAAGTTTTAAAATAAATGCATATTACATCCTGTATGATGTATAGACTGGGCGATATACAAATTTTTTACTATATATTTATGATTGTTGTGTTATCTGTATAGAATTGCACGGCATCATAAAACTTTACTGTAAGGTTTCGCAAAACAAGCCTTTAACATGTCTTTATTAACCAAAATTTTACTTTTTGTATGAAGCAGCTTAAATCTACTTAGCTACATTGAAAACCACCCCGATTTTTACTATTATATATTAATAGTAAATTAATATAGAGTAGATATACTGATTACAGTTACATGTCTAAAACATACTGAAATTCTATTTATAATAAATTAATAATCAATAAATAATTTATACTACGGGACCGTTGAATGCTTGAATCTGATTGGCTGACGAATGTTCTATGGTGTGCAATTATTTTCAAGGAACTGCACGGCGAACGTAGTTCCAGGCAGCTCTTTGACCGCATTACAGTTCCATATCATTTTACCAAATGGTTTCTATTATTTCAAAGCTAATGTTGCTAGCACTAACTTACTCTGACGACTTATCCTTAACATCAACTTAAAAACAACTCAACTTAAAAACTTGTCACAAGTGAGGTAACCACAGCGATGTTAGCTGAACACTTTTGAGAGATGCATAGACTCGTAATTCACATTTCTCTCTCTCTCTCTCACACACACACACATACACACACACATAACTTAGCTATTAACTGCATTAGTCTGCTATCAAGCTAGCTGTAGTATAAGTGGAAAAACTGACTCCAGGCCATTGAATTATGTAAGCAATAATTCCTGAATAATTAATAATTCTGATTTGTGTTGTGGGTGTGCATTATTTTTCTAATAATTCAACGGCCCGGAGTCAATTATTCCTTACATATATATATGTATATTGCCTAGTCGTAATATTTTAATATTAATATTAAGATTTTTTTTTTTTAAACTGTTTTATAGAGCTTGAATTAATAGCTCACACAAAAATGAAATCTACTTAGTGTACTCACCCTCAAACCATCTAAGATGTAGATGGGTTTGTTTCTTCATCAGATTTGAAGATGCTCTGCACTGAATAGGTGCCGTCAGAATGAGAGTCCAAATGGCTAACAAAAACATCACAATCCAGAAGTAATCCACACCACTCCAGTCCATCAATTAACATTGTGTGAAGTGAAAAGCTGTTGCTTCAGGACAAAATACCATAGTCCATAATAACTCTTCTATCAGTGAAAAAGTCTATCTCCTCTTCTTCTCCCACATCAAAATCCACCCACATATTTGTGTAGGTATGTTTTTTTTTTTTTTTGACTCTTTTGGCTTGTAAATGGTACTTGATCTGTGCATATTTCTCTCCTGATTCAAATCAGACACGTAAGATCCGATCAGAACATTAAAACATTAGGAGCTGAAATTCCACAGAGAGGCAACAGGATGTCGTAAATACCTCTTTTCCAACAGACATTGTCACAGGACAGCTTGCAACA
>JAUMHE010000056.1:20653664-20671204 GCA_032359235.1 Enteromius mattozi | reverse complement strand
GAAAGATCAAAAGGATAAACAATGCAGATTTATTTTCACAGCCACCTTTGCTCAGATTTACCAAGGGTGCCAATATTTGTGGAGGGCACTGTATTTGCTTAATTGTCATTAAATGATGCAAAAAAAATCTATAACTCAAACCATTTTGGTAAAGTAACTTGGTATCTGATCTTATACAAATGTCTTCAAGTAACGTTCATCACAGACCTTATTTTACTTAAAAACTTGATTCACTTAGTTTTGTCGTGGCTACAACATATTAACTTGTGGGAGTGTGAAAATATAATGTGGCCATGAGATATTATTTCTTGTTTTGTCGAGGTCACGATGGTGAGCATGATTATACCAAGTACAAGATGTTCCTGGATCAACATTCTTGTTGATGCTGGAACAACATTTCAAATTTACCAATCAGATTTGAGGGATAATTTTTTAGACTGATCAGGGTTAGGTGCTTCTACAGCCTTGTAGAATCAGCTATCATTTCCCACTGATTTTAGGAATACATTTTAGGTAGGATTAGGTTTAGTGGTAGGGATTGGGATAAGTCTATATTTTTGGACAGTAATGTTGATCCAGGATCAACAAAAGATGCTGATCCAGGATCATGTCTTACTTGACAAAATCACGCGACCAAGTAGGTAAGGACATCCTTATGTCGTGTCCTCGAGATGCTATCATGTTGAGGGAATGACATCCATTTCTCGTGGCCATGACTTTTTATGTTGAGGGAACAAAATATTTTTCTTGTGGCCACAAGTTTATTGTGTAAACAAACCTGTGTGACCATAGCAACCCGGGGTTATCAGACAGATTTATTATTAAACTATTATTTTATTTTTAATTAAGAAATTATTATATGAATTAAAGAAATTACTTCATAATTTATTTTATTGTTTTATAATATAAATTATTATATTGTATGCAATGCAACAAATATGTTGTTCCCTCATAAGAAGTCGTGGCCACGAGAAATGGATGTCGTTCCCTCAATATACCATCTCGAGGCCACAACAAAACGATCTCGAGTTCACAACATAATATCACATTCCCACGAGTTAATATGAAGTTCCCACAAATTAATATCTCATGGCCATGTTATATTATCATTATATTTGTCGTGGCCACGACAAATCTAAGTGAACCGAAGACGTCCCCTCCTGGTCACCATACCAAAGAGATTTTAGGAATCACATCGCATTTATCTTTAAAATATATTGTCTTAAACATGCTCGAACTTTTAACACTATGCATTAATGGTTACATTTCACAAAATAGCAAGCCATTTGATAGTTCTAAACATCCACCGAACTCTGTCCTTTTTCATCAAAAGACACTCTCATTCAAGAAGGAATGCATTAAATCGTGAATTATATTGAAGTTATATAGAAGTCAATAAGTCAAGCTTGCATGCAGCGCCGGCCCTTTCCAACCTTGGCTGTTTGATTTACGAAACGGACTTTAGTTAAAGGAATTCATTACACAAGAAGGAAACAAGGAAGCAACAAATCAGGTTCCCCAGAGCAAAAGTCCTTTTAGAACTCAAGACACTTAATGGATTTCTCAGTTATGTTATGCAAGTGTTTAAGTATCAACTTCTGTCTCTGATGTTTCTCCTAAAATTCCTTAGGAGAAATAAAAACAGGCACAAATAAGATGGTTGTTGACATATAGTAAGTGTTTAGAGCTATAAAATAAATGTGGATAGCAGCTTGGAAGAATTTGAACATGTTTGGACATATTAAAGGAATAGTTCACCCCAAAATGGAGATTTGCTGAAAATGTACTTACCCTCAGGTCATTCAAGATGTGGATGAGATTCTTCATCAGATTTGGATAATGTAGCATTCTATCACTTGCTCACCAGTGAATTCTCTGCAGTGAATGGGTGCCATCAGAATGAGAGTCCAAACAGCTGATGAAAACATCACAATAATCCACACCACTCCAGTCCATCAGTTAATGTCTAATGAAGCCAAAAGCTGTGTGTCTGTAAGAAGCAAATCTATAGGGGTTTTAACTTTAAACCACACTTTTAAACCACCACTTTTAACTTTTTTTGGTTAAAAACCGTCAATAATCCACAATACTGCTTTCTCCAGTGAAATCGTATGAATCAGGAAAGTAATCTGCACAGATCAAACACTGCTTAGACTGCTTACAAACATTCTGACGGCACCCATTCACTACAGAGCTATAGTGATGGAATTCTACATTTCTCCAGATCTGTTCCCATGAAGAAACAAACATCTTGGATGGCCTGAGGGTGAGGACTTTTTCATGCAATTCCTCTTTGTCTAGTAGAACAGAGAAAAAATTAATTGTGATTTTTTTCTTTCCTATGGGTCTTGTCCTCCCTGATTGTGTCTCCATGAAGTGATCTCCACCCTTTTTGATTGTGAACATATGGAACATGTGCCTGAGGGTCATTGAAGAGATTCAAGTCTCTATCATCCATTTACGGTCAATGCACTTAACCACTTGGTTTTTAGCAAAACTCAAACTGTTTCTAATTCTCTGACAATATGACATTCCTAGAGAAGTCATCCATCTGGATGAGCTGTTTATGAACAAGTGCAATAACTGATGGTTATGTTAACAGCATTTTTGGCAGAAGGATAGAATGCACTAAACAAATAATTAAAATGTGGTTGACAATCATGTGCATCCAGGAATTACTCAGCTGAGAATGTCCTGGAAGAAACACCTGAAGTGGTTAGTGAGTGAATTAATCTGTGCATGAGTTTTGAGATATGTCTCAAAACATAGTTTTGCAAAAGTATGTTTTATTTTAATTGATTCTTATTTGATTTAATTAGAAATAATTACCTAGTAATGAATCTGTGCATCAGTTTTTGCATGCTGCCTATGCATCACACTTGACATTTTGTCTTTGCAGTGTATGTTTTAGTCAATATAGGTTGATACTGAATATCATATTTTTTTCAAAAATTTGGCGAACGTCATTTGCGGGTCAAAAAAACTATTTTGGTTTGCAGGGTATATTTGAGGCAATAGGATTATAGGCTCAGATTATATATTTTTTGCAATGATTATGCTAGCAGTATCATGATTTTAATGCATGTTTTACTTTAATTCAATACAATACGGACAGTTTAACTTGAAATGTATTGCAATTAGTGAGCAATGAATACGTGCAACCTTTTTTTTAATCTTGCTATTTGTTTCTGTGATGTATATTTGAGGCCAATACTAAGGTTGCTATGCTAGCAATATCATGCATTTTAATATTTGATTTATTATTTATTTGTATTTTATTTTGAATGGATATTTTACTGTGCATGCTATTTGTCTGCAATATATATTGAGGCAATACTAAGGCTCATTTATATATGGAATGTTTATAATATATTTGCAGTTAATATACTAACAGTGTCATTACTTAAGATTTGTTTGTTTTACAGAAATTCACAAATGCATCTTTCCTCATTTCAAACACACGTCCTCTCTCTCTTGCACACCATGACGACCAGTTCTTGATTACTTCAATATGCACTCAGACAAAGCCTCATGCTAGTAGCAGGGCTTGGTCTGGTTTGGAAAAGGCGTCTTTGCAGAAATCCAAGTGGAAATATTCCTTGGATGTGACAATGATTTAGCACTTTATTGAGGAGACGGGACAGGCAAACTTTTTGCGGTTGAGGGGAAAGTATCACATGTGGAGCTCTAACAAAACCACAGAGAATCTGACCTCTGAACACAATTAAGCCATTCTTTTCCATATGTTATATAATAATAACTATGAAAATAATTTCCCGACAGTTAATTGCTTGCAGGAACATTTCTCAAGCAAAGGCTGGATTATGGGTCATTAGATTCATTGTACAAAAGAATGAACAGTTATGCTAAAATGTCAAATGGTTTAAAGAAAGTGCTTTTTTCCTTTAAGACAATGAACTGGACCAAATGATTGAAGGTACAATTAAAGGACTTGACCACTATAAAATCAGGGTTAATATTCATAATGCTGTTAAATAGGGCTCACAAATTGTTTCACTTTTTGACCAGTGGATTTCCAGATGTTCCTCATTATTGGTTAATGTCTTAAGAAAACTTCACAATGTAGGCACTGGTTGTAGTTCATTAGTGTGAATTTGAACTGAGCTGAAAACCTGCTTCATGTTGGTCTATTGCATGCATTTACATGTATGCATTTGTTTATTATTTTTTATTTAACTAACTTTGATTTATTTATTTATTTAACCTTTACTTTGAATACACTTTTATTTAAAAAAAAAAAAAAATCATTAATTCAGCTTACTTGTATTTACTGCATTTGTTACTTTTTCTGTATTTATTTTACTTTTATTATTAATTAGAATTTTTTTTGCATGTAATTTTAATTTAATACTTTTTCTAAATTTTAATGCAAAATGTATAGTAATTAACTGCAATTTTCTGTACTGTTTTGATGTTTAATTGATACTCAGAAATTGAATTGAAAAGACAATTCTTAATTCAAATCTGAGTGAATGGCACACAACCCTCCTGGACAACTATTTTTAAAAATATGTTTTAGAACATATTACAGATTTGTAATTTAACCAATGCTTGTATGCATCTTTTACAGTAAACTAATTGATTGGACTGCAACAACGAGGACCAGTGACTTCTGAATGATTTGCAGATGCATGGAAGTCAAGTAACTGTACCTGATGGATCATCATCCTCTGTGAGATCTTCCTCCTCTCCTTCTTTGTACATGTCGACCTCTGTAAGTGAATATATGTGCTGCTGTTAGTTTGGTTTGAGCCACATAAAATGTAAAACACTGTATTTGCATTGTATTGTATTTGAATTGCACATTTTGCATTGCATGTGTTTCTCCAGGCTTTGATGTTTTTCCAGATAGATCAATTAGTCCAATAATACAAAGGATAGCATATAATTATGTTTAGGCAGGATTGTCTGTTTGCCTAAGTGTAGTATAACTTGTGAAAGCTTCAGATATTCACCTCCATTATCAGCACATGCACTCAGACCACTGCTGTCCAGATCCTCTGACAGAAGTGAGTTGCTCGCTGAGAGAACGGGAGGAAGAAAGGGCTCCATTGCAGCAGCCGAGCATGACTGTTCAGCCTCCTCAATAGTCTCGACTGACATGGCCTCTGAAACATGCACAGGTAATCAATGCAGGTAAATCCACAGGAACAAACCTTATGCATAATGCACTGAATATCTGTCAAGCAACTATGGTTGAAACCAAACCATATGATAAGCATCATCTGTTTGTAAAAATCAAGAAATTATTTCTTAAAAGGCAGCAACAAAGAGCATGACCAGTGTAGTCTAATTTTTGATCAAATCTGAGAGCTATCTGACCCTCTATAGACATCAAAACAACTGAAATGACACCGGTCCAGAAACGTGGTGAATACAAGAGTAAAGCTGTGACAACAGTACTGTAGCTCAACTTCAGCTATATCTTTCTCCATTTTGGACAGTAACTAACAGCGTATTTGACATATCAGCGCTGGTGCACAAATAGCGAGAAAAAAAAGGTAAATCGAGAGAGAAGAAAGGAAGAGCCACTGATGCCACATGGACCGACATGAGGGTGAGTAATTAATGACAGAATTTTCATTTTGGGATGAACTAATACTTTAAGGTATGTGAAATTACTTTGAAAAAGTACCAAAAAGGAACTTTAGGGAAGTGAAATTAAGTGGACTTCCCATTGTTAGTTCCCCAGTAGAAACACATCATGTTTCTTAAGAGCATTTGAAACTTATCCTGATGATTCAGTCTCAAGATGATCATCTTTTCTTAGAGCTGGTTTGTTCTCAGGTTTATACAGAAGAAACTAAGGTATATACAAAAGAAGTGGGGTATCCAGTCTAAACAACAGAGTGATGTTTGACTTCTGCTGCTTTCCTGTTTTTCTAATAGAGCCTGTGGCAGTTTGAGAAACTTCTTTATCAGTCTCCTTACCATCCTCATTACACGGCTCTCCCCGCAGCTCCCGCACCAGCTCATGGTGCTCCGTCTCCTCCAGAGCCTGAAGGAACATGGAAAACCAGCCCGCTTCATTTTTCACCAGCCTTTTGAGGAGCAGCCGAGCGCCACCTATGTTCCCCTGATTCTCAGTGAGTTTCATAATCTGCCGGAGTCATAATGAACAAATAGTTCATGTGTATGAGTGACAAGAGGGAAGAACCAATAGAACAATGCTGACAGACACTAGAGAAACAAAATGACAAAGAGGCATGGGCTTTTTAGTTAACCTCAATATTCGTTATATGCAGACAATTTTGAATTCTTAAATTTGAATGAATCATGTATTCAGAAATGTTCTTTGTTCAAGCTTAGACACATTACCTTTAATTATAATAATTATTAATGCATGATAATTTATTAATATTAAATATAAGTTACGTCAAGTCAAGCTTTATTTTCATTCTGCTACATGTGTGGACATACAGTGGAACGAAATGTTGTGTCTCGCAGGACCACGGTGCTACATAAATAAGCATAAATATGAACCTAAAATACACTAGACGTGGAAACAATTTTTTAAACCTATACATGTAACTATACATATACTATAAATAATTGTCTATACATACACATAACCTAAGACCTAATATAATTTATATATAAATGATATATACATTACTATATGTAAATATTATACATATAAATACAGTATAATACATGCAATGTATAACAATATTTTATTTATTACTATGAATATAGTAATATTAATGTGATTAATAGTAATAGTATTATATGTGTATATATAAATATACATTAAATATAAATAATCATTATTGATGTTATTTTACATTTGAGTATATCACTAATACAAAATTTGCCAGTTTAATATTTCATCTAGTATGTCAGAGCCACCACTAACTGAAATCCATATATATCAAGTTTATACATCTGTTTTTGTTTGGTTTATAGCGCCCTCTGCTGATGATAATATTTTTACACGACTATCTGTCTGTCTGTCTATCTATCTATCTATCTATCTATCTATCAATTGTTTTATCGTTGTATCTCTAGCTATAATGCAGGAATTCACAAACTACAAAACCAGTCATAAGTAGCACAGTTATATTTGCAGCAAGAGCCAAAAATACATTGCATGGGTCAAAATGATAGATTTTTTTTTCTTTTATGCCAAAACTCATTAGGACCTTATAAGTAACAATTACGTTTCATTAAGTTTTTTTTCACCTTAATTTCTGATTAGTAATATGTATCGTCAAGAACTATATTTTGACAACTTCAAAGGCGATTTTCTCAGTATTTAGATTTGTTTGCACCCTCAGATTTTTAACCGGCTGTATCTCAGGCAAATATTGCCCTATCTTAGCAAACCGTACTTTAATGGAAAGCTTTTTCATTTAACTTTAGAAAAAATCAGACCATTGGTTTTTATGGTTAAGGTTCTTTTTTCTTGTTGTTGCTTTTGACCACCCGTCCCCCATCTGGGCCCAATGATCTGATATACTAACATTCTCCTGGTCCTCTTGCGTCAGGAGCCCGAGCGTGCGGCACTGTACGCACACGTCTGCGGTCTTCATGTTGACGAGCGTCAGCTTCAGGAGGTCAATCAGCCGCACGCAGCTGTCGTTCTCGGTCTCCTCCGTGGGCTCCGGTGGGCTGTTCAACACGTACTTTGCGGCGTGTTTGCAGCCGACGGTCTCCAGCGCGGTGACCAGCTCTCTCGACCATCCCTGCTCGTAGTTTTTAGAATAAATAATCTCGTCAATCAGAAGTGCCGAGGCACTTATGTTCCCCTCCTCGCGAAATTTGGCTTTAATCCGGTCCTTTCGGTCCTGTTCGAGGAAATGCAGCAGATCTAGAACCGGCTCGACCTGAATGAGTCGCTTCAGTCTGTCTCTGAAACAGTCCAGAATGTGACGCGTCTCCGCGTCCTGATCGCAGCTCATGTTGATAAGATATGGCTGTAAAGAT
Source organism: Enteromius mattozi (assembly GCA_032359235.1). Lineage (NCBI taxonomy): Eukaryota > Metazoa > Chordata > Actinopteri > Cypriniformes > Cyprinidae > Enteromius > Enteromius mattozi. The sequence goes on along the minus strand of JAUMHE010000056.1, from coordinate 20,663,257 downwards.
AAAAGTTCCGTCGAAGTCGATCCCCCTATTTCAGAGCCGACGGACCCGTGATCAATTTCCCCGAACCTGTTTACTTTCGGTTTCGTTTCTCGTCTTGGTTTTCAAACGTAATCGGTCAGATATGCGACATGTCTAGCTAACATTATATAGCCTACAGCCAAAAAATAAAGGTAAACCGTAATATATACATCGAAATACATTTATTGATAGAATTACAGCTTTGCGGTCATAAAAAGATGTACACAAACACTTTTCTGCAATTTAAAATAACAAATAAACACTAGATGGAGACAGAATGCATTGTGCCAAACAGGTAAGCAAACCCTTCCTACGTTTATAATATAGTATGTCATTATTTTTTAATATTGGAAGATTATAATGCAAGTTAAGTATACTATATGCTTTTTAATTATTGTAAAGTCATAAAAAGATTACTAAAGTATGTTTTACAAGAAAATACTTTTTGCTGTTAATTATGTAGGTATTTAACCGTGAAACTGTGAAAATTGTTTCTACACCAGTTTTTTTTTTCTAGTTTGGAGAGGATAAAGGCAATTAGACTATAGGCAGGGATTTTTATTAGCTTCATAAATTTGCAACATTTTAAAAAATAATTCATTCAATAATTTAAAATCAATTGATCGATTAGGGCATTTCTCATCATTGTTGTAATTGTTTGCCAAACCTTAAACTACTAGTTAACATTTTGTTAATTTAAATAAAGCTGAAATAAAATAAATTATGTATAAATATATAATGTACAAATGTATAAATATAAATATATTATGTGGAAAAACTTGAGGTTTAAAAATGTAAATGAAAATTTGAAATGGTGCCTTGACAAATATCTGAAATAAAATAAGACAAAGAACTAAAATTACACAAAACAAAACAAAAATTAATGAAAATGTCAAAGGCAAATGACAAAAATGCTTAAACTAAAATGAAATAAACTGAAAAAATATAGGAAAATTCTAAATACTAAAATAGCATTTCATTTAGACAACCAGGTGTTTATAGAAGTGCTGTGAATATTAATTTTATATTTAATTTGCTTCTTTTTTTAATATATATTTTGACTCCGTAAACAGCCGCAGGAAAAACAAGCGGAAAAATTATATGCATTCCTTTTATTTATATACTTGTTTATACAGTTAGTCAAAAGTCATCGCCTAAAGTAAATGCATCAAATATATATATATATAATAAATAAATCTTTAAATAACAGACACATTCAAAACACCTGAAGAGTATTGCGGTGTACAAACTATACAGTGCAAACTATAAAAAACATGTCAGTCCAAGTGAAACACTGAGATAAAAAGTGAAAGTATTGCGTGCAAATGTTTGCAGTTTTAATAACAGTTTTTAATATGTCCAAAAAATAAATAAATAAATATGCCACCTTCTGTCTGTCTTCAATGATTGTTATGCAGCAAAACGCCACACATAAATAAAATAAAATGAATAAATTAAAGATAAAGAGGCATACATACACTCATATACACACACGCATTTATGCAGAGGTTGGTAATATTTATTGTAAGGGCTTGAAGTATTTTAAAATAAAGTGCAGAAATTAATGATTTCCCAGTGAAATTGAATGCATTTATCTGCAGTTTTGATATTTGTTTGCATGCATGTGATGATTCTTAATTTTACACATTTCTGTGCAATTTACTTTGCTTGTAATCCAAAATACAATGTTTTGCTGTGACATATAAAATAAACATAAATAAAATAGATCAAATCAAATCTGCAACTTTGAAATCAAGCTGCGAAATCCCGAAAAAATAATTTACGAAAGTGTTTATTGCACTTAAAAAAACCTCCAGTATATTACTGGGTATAAATATATATTTTTAGGTATAAACTAATATTACAGAAAAAGAAAATAGATGAATAAAACATCCCCTCAGATGATGTTAAGCAGTGAATATTACAGTCTTTTGTTACACAACCCTTTAGACGAGAAACATGAGTGTAAAGATCCAGTGTTTTATAATTATTGCTAGCAGGATGTGTGACAGAAGCATCTCTAGACTAAATATTTGGAAAACAAAGTGATTTTGTTGTAAGAAGATTTTGAATGAAGCCAACATTAGTGTAGCTTTTTTTTTTAACCAGAAGTTGATAAATATTTTAATATGCATCTATAATCATACTGTAGCTACATAAGAGACTAACATGTGCTTTACAAACAGTGGCGTATGGCAAAAATGAGCAGTGACATCATACATGAACGCTTGTTGTGTTTGTGTTCTGCTACGATATTTTCTGTGCATCTGTTTGAGCGTCTTTATTATTTCTCACATTTGTGACTCCTGTGTAAATATATATATGTTTGTATTCCATATTTTTACACATGTGGCCATCTTATACGCCAGTGCTTACAAAGAAGCTGCTCAGTGTCGTGCAGAGTTTGGTTCAAGCTAGCATGACCATGTGCAAATAAACCTAGTCAATTAGAGAGGAGTGCATTCAGTGATTAGCTCAGAAACATGCCGACATACAGTAAACCTGCTTCCCAATATGTTGCAGTACACATGCAACTCATAAAACCTTCAGCCATGCATGTCTTTTCATTTAATAGAGGGGTATCATGTATGTACATGGCAGCTAAGTACTCCAAAAAGATAAACTAAAAAAAAAGAAAAAAATGCAAACAAATCAATAGTTTGCTACAGTGAGGTCCAAAACTGACAGAATAACCTTTGTTATTTATGTGAAATTGTATGATGTAAAAATAATTTACATAAAAATTAATGAATAAAAATTCATTTATGTGTGGTGCAATTAATTTTTTTAAAATTCAAATTAACTTTTTGTAACAATTTTGAATTCTAGTGAAAATTGCACTAAATTTGACAATAATACAGATAAATATATGAAAAAATAAATATAAATAAAAAATGAAATGTATTAAATATTTAATATTTAAATATATGTAATAAAATAACAAAAATAAAAACAATTCTAAATAATAAAATAATTTTTACTAGTGGGGTCCAAAATTCAAATTGCTTTGAAAATGTAAAAATTTCCATTCTCTAAATTTACATATGAAGCATGAATATAAAATGAACTGAATGAATAAAAATCAACATTTATTTATTTATTTATTTGTGTGTGTGTGTGGACATTTTGGTTTGCAACATTTTGACATGTTTGCAGTTTTTTTTATTATGTCATCAACTGAAATACTATTTTTGTAAAATTAATGTTTTATTTTTAAAATATATGTAAAATATTTTGTATAACATACTGTTTAATTGTTGTGAAAAACTCTTTAAATGCAAAAAAAATAAAAATAAAAATAAAATAAAATCAAAATTAATTAGTGGAACACATCGTACAGTATATAATTCCACAGGGTTCTGCAACTGGAAGTGTAAAATGCCATTATTATAATTTAGAATAATAATAAGACATTATTATATCTGCCATTATGATATATTAACCACCATCCTGAGTCTCACACCAGTGTAAAAGTGTGCAGAACACATATATGTGGAAAAGTATCCAAGACACTGAAATATCTTTGACTTCCTGAAAATGGAAGTGTTGTCCAGGAATCCGTTCAAGACCTTCCTCGACAGCATCGAGGAGCATAGAAGGAAGAGGAAGCAAATGTAGAAGCAGGCAAGAGCCAGCGGTGAAGCTTAAGTTGCATTAATATCGAAGTTTTGGCCAATGCCTGTTTTTAAAACGTTCTTTATGCGTCCAAGTAGGTGTGTAAGAGCTGTGGGTCGTCCTGGTCAGTGCAGTCCTGGATCAGACGGTGGTCTGTGGAGCTCCGGAGCGGCCGTGGTGTCTGGAAGCAGGGATCTGGACTGCTGGCGCGTCAGAGGAAGAGTCTGGCTGTTTGTGAAGCGGTACATGGAGCTGGAGTCCTGTGAGGGCCGTGTCCCGTGGCTCTGCTTTGGGCTGGAGTCCGTAAGGACCAGTGCAGACAGAGAGTCTTTGGGGTTCGGATGGATCTTTGTCAATGACAAAAAGTCAGCATCCTGTAAAAGAGGGATTAATTGCATTGTTTACTGGTGATAATGAACATTTTGCATGTGTATTTTAGTTTTGGGCATTATTCATTTTAATGCATCCTTAAAGCAGCCAATTACAGTATATCCTGATTTAATCAAATTTAATGAATTTTTTTGTTTTTGGATTAACCTTCAGAGAAGAAGATCTGAAAACCTAAATATTAGTGTTTTTAATTATCAATGAGATATTAATAATTTTCATTGTTTGTTTTTAATTTTTAAATTTATTTTAATATTTGTTAAAGTTCTATTCATTTTATTGTGCGTTTTTGTCTTTTTTTATTATGTCTATATATAATTTTTTTTTAATGATGTTTAGCTATAAACAAATTTCGGGAGAAGCATGTATGACTGGCTGACTGCCTAATTCCTAATTACCCTATTATCTGATTACCCTATCAGAAGCTAGGATACTCTCTTTTAGTAGAGCTAACTTCCCTTCTCCGATATCTCGCTTTTTGCTTTCCTCCTCCTTTCGATTCCCTCGCTAATTCTGTTTGTTTTATTCTAGATCGAAGGAACCTTCAGCACAGTCAAGACCATCACGGTCAGGGCCCGGTCAGATCATTAGAACTTACGCCACTTTTACCATAGGGCCATTCGATCTAGGGCTCCATTGCTGGAGGTTGGATGCCGGGTATCCAGCCAGAGGAGAACTGGCCCTATCCGAGCCTGGGTTCTCCCAAGGTTTTTTTTCTCCATTTTAGTCAGAGTTTTGGTTCCTTGCCACCGTCGCCTACGGGTTGCCCGGATGGGGGCATCCAATCCCAGTAATTAGTTATGGCCAAAGGCCTCCCAATTCCTATTCCGCCATAATTCTTATCAAGCCCAGCTAAGGTTTCACCTTCCTCCCGGGGGGCATTAGGGGTACAGGCCGGTCGCCGAGCTCCATCCGACCATCGTGGCCCTAGGGCTAAAACCCCTGGGGCTTCGGGCTCGGTCGGGCTCTTGGCCCTTCCTGAAATATTTTGTTTGCTAATGCCAAAATAAATTATTCATAAGTGAAGAAACTCTATGTAGACCTCAAGTATGTACTGTATGGACCCAAATTCAAAATTGAAAACTGAAATAAGTTAAATACTATATAAAAGTGAAAAAAAAAAAACTTAAACTTTAATATTAATATTAAAATGAAAACTGAGAATATAAAAATAAAAGCAATTCAAAATATTAACATACTGTAATAGTGTGTAAATAATACTAAAATAACACTGGACTACAGTTGACATTTAAGCTTCAGAAATCCTCATGACAGTCTAATGATTTACATGATGTTTGTATTGTTAATGGTTCAGTTGTTGTTACTGAATTGTTGGTGTTTGTGTGTCACCTGTGCTGAGCGGTGCTGTGGGTCGCTGGGCACAGAAGCGACGGGCTGTACTCTGATGTCAGGTCTCTTGTACTCGGGCCTGGCTGTGAGGCTGCTGTAGGCCGGAGGTCCTAAACATGTCTGTCTCTGCAGCAGCTGCAGGATACTCTGAATGTCTGATGTCATCTGACACTCTAACCTGGTGAGACACAGGCCAGAATGCTGTGAGAAACATACATTTCTGACAATGACAATCAATTATGCGTTTGTTTTATTAAGCAAGGATGCATTAACTTGATATAACATGACAGTAAAGACATTTAGAATGTTTCAAAAGATTTCATTAAAGTATCCTGAAAAAAAATATGCATGGACATATCTCAGTTTCCATAAAAATATGAAGCAGCACAACTGTTTTCAACATTGATGATAATCAGAAATGTTTCTTGTGCAGCAAATTAGCATATAAGAATGATTTCTGAAGGATCATGTGCCACTGAAGACTGAAAATTCAGCTTTGATCACAGCAATAAATTACATTTTGACATTCACATAGAAAACTTATTTCAAACTGTAATGATATTTATTTAAATATTACATATGTTTTACTGTAGTTTTAATTAAAAGAAAAATAGCCTTGGTGAGCAGAAAAGTCTATAAAAACATTTTAAAAAAGATTGTCAAAAAACATTTTATGACTTGTGCATCAAATATGTTTCCTTTAGATCTTTAGACCATCAAACTTGATTGGTTTAAGTAAAACACTCTAAGCAATGATCTAAGCATTCAGCTCAAAAGAAAAAAGTATAATATTTTATTTTATCTGATTTATATACTGCTTCTTACAAAGTCCTTTACAGACAATAATACTGTTAAATACAATGAGCAATGAGCCAAGAGTTCAGCTTAGAAGTAAAAAGTATTTTATTTTCATTTTATCTTAAAAAAAAATTGCAGCAAAATGACTTTAATTCTGTAAGGCTTTTGTTTATCACTTCAGTGAAAGAAAAATGATTGTGGAATTGAAAGGAAAATGATGATTGTGGCTGAAAGGGATACAGCGCAGACTGGAAATGAACAATGAAATAAATGTTCTACCTTTTAAATTGTGTTTTATTAACAACTACACCTACCCCAACCCTAAACCTACCCCCTTACAATAATGAAAAAATAGTAATTATTGTTGTTCAATGTGGCGGTACTGATGTAGCGGCATACGTATCTCTTCTAGCCTTCATTAATCTGTATGTGAGTTCATGTCCACATTGAAGTGTGTTGACTGCTGTTGTCCAGCAGGGGGAGGTCTTGCACTGATCCTCTCAGTGTTGCATGCATCTGAAGACTATTTCTAATAGACTAATTCATTACTTTACCTGCTCAACTTTCACGATGAAGTAATTGATGACCTAGTTTGTATGGTAGAGAAGAGAGAGATGACCACAATACAACAGCATTTCTGGTCCGGTGAGGCTTCAAGCATAAAAACCATAAGCTGGCCTTTCAGAAGGGCGCTTTCATTATTAACACGCCTCAAAAATTGACACGTGAAGCCTTAGGAGGCATGTTCATTTTCCTTCCATGTAATGGACGTGTGCAGAGGGAGTATGATTTGCAGTTCAGCGGTGTGATATGAGGGTTGATCAGAGTTCATCTGAAGTGTTCAATGAGCCGGCGCAGGTGTAATCTGCATGTAAGACACACCTATTCATTAAAACTGAGAGCCATTAACCGGAGCTCTCAGAAAACAATGGAAAACAAAGGAATAAGACCATCCCTCCTTTCTTGGAGTCTGCAGACCACCCAAAAACACTGACTCAAAATGATTTCTTGAGCTGAATTGAATGGTTAGCGTTTGCAACACGGAGCATCTAATAATTTCCCATATGCAACTGAAGCTGTAATAAGCCTTGTGTGCAGAAATAAACAGCATGGATTAAATTTATGAGATGCAGACCGCATCTGTTTCGAGTTCATAGCCGAAATCCAACAATGAAGTTTTGAAACCACAGAGGACATGCTTTATTATTTTCGGTTTTCTTTTCTCAACATAATTTATTTTTCTTGTGATCTTTCTGTTTTGTTTTGTAAACATAATAATTTATTTTTCGTGTGATCTTTATGAACACTGAAAAATAGCAGAATTTACTCGACACTTTTTCACTCAATAATTATAAAGAAAAAGACAAGTAAAATTGGATGAAACATTAATTTTTTTTTTTAAATATAAAACTAAAAAATTTTGAATATATGTGTGTGCAAGTGTGGGAGTGTGTGAGTGAGTAATACACCTCAATAGTAAAAAACGTGTGTGTGTGTGTGTTTTACCACTGAGGTGTATAGCATTGTGACATTACTTTCATGATTATTAAGCATAATTTTAACACCAAATTCTTGTCACTGTTATGTCCACTTTAGAGATTTTTGCATTTCAGATTTTTTAAAATAAAAATATAGCCAATAATTGTAGTATTTAATGTCATTTTAATTTGCCAGGAAAATGTACCTGAATATAATGTCGCAACAAATAGTAATGGTCCAAAAACAGGCTACGTCGTCTTTAATAAAAACCTAATGTTGGATTTTTTGGTTGAATATGACCTGTACTTGTGCTTGTCAGGGTTGATCTGATTCTGTGCTGTAAGATGTACAATGTGGAGCTCAGCTGATGCAGGATTTTTGCTGCCTGGTGTGTCTTTCTCTGTAAGCCAGTGTTACAGCTAAAAATACCACCTGCTGTGATTCTGCTCACCCTGCTGCTCCACTGTCTCTATGTGTGTGTGTGTGTGTGTGTGCTTTAACTGCTGTTATCTAAACTTGTTTTGTCAGCTGAGGCTAATTTTCATGTGCATGTGAATGATAACCACAAGCAATGTTATGTTTAGTAATGTTATTGCAGACGTGCATGTGGTTAGTGTAATTTGTTGTATTGTACGGATCGCCTGGAAACATGGAGTAATGCACCGGAAGACTTATACAGCTCTCACATATGCAAACAGTATTTCACCATTTGAAATGTTTCTGAAATATACATGCATGACTCATGGGAAGCTACTAACATGCTGCACAGCAATGCAACATGAATTCAAAGAAATTTTTTAATTAGTTTGAATAATTATTCTATATATTTTATTAATTTAATAAAATTGATCAATTGTTAAAAATAACAAATATAAATGTAAAATATATATATATACATTACGTGTTTTATATTTAAAATTGTTTAAATGTATTATTGTAAGATTTATTTACTTTATTAATAATGCATATCAACATTATTTAAATTTCTATTTTAAGTCAAAATTTAAAGTTAATTTATGTTAATCTATGAATCATTCATTTTGCGGATGCCACAAATTTCTATTCCTTTTTCTTTCCATTGATCTGATGCAGTCCTAGTTTGTAATGCCCACTTTTCCATCCATTCAGTTCCCATTTAAAATAAAATCAATCATAGCAACTTTAATATAGAGCATGCAATCACAGGTTTGTGTTGATGATCATTTTTAATGCAGTGCATCTCATCCAGAGCTCTGTGTCCTAATGAAGCCTGGTCTGGGTTTTACCTGCTCAGGTGTTCCTGCAGTTGGTCTAGTCTTTGCTCCACTTCTCCATATGTGACGTCACAGTCCAGGTCATCTTCTTCAGCTGCACCCTGCTCCTGCACAGCTGTGTCTATATCTGCTTTCACATGGTCAGCTGGCCATCCGTCAGTCTGCATCTCTGAAACAGGTAAATATATTATATACATACGTATATTATATACATTTTTATTCACATTTAAGTGTTGTGACAAATCAGTCAGTTTTTCATCAGACAAAATCTTTTTTGTTTTGTATCATATTTGATGCATCAGGCTTTTATGCACTATATACTGTACAGTATGATATAGTGAGAATATTGAGCGTAAGCTTGAGGAGGGAAAAAGAAATTATTTAGAGGCATGAAATTCTGATACCTTGTAAATCATGTCATGTCAAATCATTAGAACATGATTTGACATGACATGTCTGGATAATCCGGTAAACCTATGCTGCTTCAGTCCAGTAACTGTTCATCTTGACTGTCACTAACAATAATAAAACTTATACGTCACAAAAATCAAATTTGTAATCCTGGACCACAACAACAGTTACCCTTTCAGTCGAATCACTTCGACGTTACCTATGAGAACTCGCCAGAGAGACCAATTGCCTTTGAACTTCAAAGAAAAGGCCAATGAAAATTGGCGTGCACAAATTGCATCC
>JAUMHE010000056.1:20641927-20653564 GCA_032359235.1 Enteromius mattozi | reverse complement strand
ATGAGGTGCACCTGGATGCAATTTGTGCACGCCAATTTTCATTGGCCTTTTCTTTGAAGTTCAAAGGCGATTGGTCTTTCTGGCGAGTTCCCATAGGTAACATCTCCGTTCCCTCCTTCAGGGAAAGTGGGTTACGTTCGTAACCTAGACGTTTTCCGAAACTGAGATTTATGCAATCTAAGGGTGCAAAAAATCTAAATCTTGAGAAAAATTACAAAGTGGTCCAAATGAAGTCCTTAGCATGCATATTACTAATCAAAAATTAAGTTTAAATATACTTATGGTAGGATATTTACTAAATATCTTCATGGAACATGATCTTTACTTGATACCCTAATGATTTTTGGCATAAAAGAAAAAATTATAATTTTGACCTACAGTATACAGTGTATTTTTGGATATTGCTACAAACTGTGCTACTTAAGACTGGTTTTGTGATCCGGGTCATGTTTCACAGCAAAAAAAGCTCAAAAATTGCCTCTATTAATGGTAATGAAATGTTCATATTTTAATTTTAGTCCCAAACATCAGATTGAAATGCATGCAAGGTCAAAAAACACTTTCATTCAATTAAAATGTGAATTTATTTTTACCTTATTTGTTCAAAGACTTCCAAATGATTAATTCAGTGATTAACCGGAGCTCTCAGAAAACAACGGAAAACAAAGGAATAAGACCATCCCTCTTTTCTTGGAGTCTGCAGACCACCCAAAAATGATTAATTCAGTGATTCATTTTTCCAAACCCCTTCTTTGCATGATGCTAATCTGTGGTGATTGGTCCGATTGGTCTCATTTTCATTGCATCATAATGCCTGATAAAGCAGTGATTGTGCTGCTTTGTGTACAGTGTTACTGGGGATATTTTAACATTCAAAAAGCGGCACCTAGTGGCTAAGAATGAATTTTCATTTTCATTCAGACCAATGCGAAAATACCAACAAGCAATATGGCAATATGCTAATGTTTCATTTTGACATACATAAAATGACATAAAATGTCTTGGGACTTGTTTTAAAAAATGACTCATTTCAATGAAAGTCAAATCTTTCTTTTAAGAGACAATAACTTTATACAAGGTGCACTTTAAGATTTAAAACTTTGCAGGATGTTATCATTCACTTAGAGCTGTGTTACACACTGCATAAAAAGGTAATTTTTAACAATCCATAATAGGGGCACTTTAACTGTACATTATAGTATTATTTGCATCTTGTATTTTCAGTTAGCATTGATTTCCTCTGTTGCAGGTGATCCTCAGAACACCCATATGAAGAGCAGAGTGATGCTGTACACAGGAAGAAACAGAGAAAGAGTTAGCATCTCAGATGCATGTGAAGGGCCGCTGTCTCAAGTGTTAGCGCTTGTATTAGTGTTGCATTGCATTTGGTATCGCTGAGGCTCAGGACTAATAGAAACACTAAAGCCAGTGGTTATCTCTCACACACACCCGCTCCTACCAGACCCAGAAACACACGCTGATCAAAACGGCTGTGGCCAATTTCTGCCTGATCAGAGGCTGTGTAGAGAAATTAGATTCGTCCGCTACAGATTCACCTTCATGGATGGTCGGACACTGAGAAGAAGTTTGATGTTACCGGCACAAGGTGATGAGTGAGGTTTTTCTTCAAAAGCACCATGGAAAGTGCAGATTGAAATGGGAGGTTGGGGCATTATCAGAGCCTGTTGTTGTTTTGGTTTATTATTTTTTATAAGATATGTAATTTATATAATTAATTTTTGTTTATATTTTATTTGTTATTTTTATAAAAATACATTTTTGTCATTTGCTTTCATATAGCCTATTAATAAATATGTATATTATGTAAATATGTACTTTTAGAATAATAAATAACAATAGTAAATTCATTTTAAAATAATAATAATTATTAATAAGTTTTATTTAATTTTACTTCTAGTTGTGTTAATTAAAATTAAATACAAACTCCATTTCACGAGTTCACACTTGTAATTAATCATGGATAAATAAAGCATGTTTGGCGTGCTGTCTGGGGAGAGGGCTCAGAGCTTGGCGGACTCCCGATCCCTAGGGTTTTAACCCCTCTTGTCCGCGAGGAGCGGACAGAGCGCGTCGTCAGGCCCGATCCCCAAAAGCTCCCCCCGGAGGGAAGATAGAAATATAGGGTGGTGGAGGGATGCTACGAATGAGATAATGAGGTAAGGGGCTTGTACGATTTATAGGAGGTTTCTATCGCCCTGATAGGATAACGATATAATTGGGAAATGAGGAGCCAGCTGTGTTAATTACCTGTGCGTGCTCCCCTCGAAATTTGTTTGTAAACATAATTTACGTAGATAAAGTAAATGAAATTAAAAATGTTGCCTTAGCAGCTAGATGAAAAAAAAAAAAACTATTTATATGTATATGTGTGTATATATATATATATATAAATCACTTCAAATTATTTTATGGTTTTAGTTTTAGTTAACTTTGGTCTGCACATTATCTCAGTAACTGACATACAAGAAAGTGTTTTAACATCAAAACAATTACACATATCAGCTTTAAATCATCAGGGAAACTTGCCTGACCTCTATTATGTCCACTCACATCAGATGAAGTATTGTACACAATCATGTATTATGTGCATTACATGAATAGAGTTGAAAGGAACATGCCTACAGCAAGAGTTTAGTTGGCTTTATCCACGACTGGCAATTTTACCAACATGTAACATACACTCAAGCTGACTAAAAAAAATTAAATATTTATTTACTGCATTAAAGGGATAGTTCAGACAATAAATAAATGAATAGAAAAATAATTAAATACAATTGTAATGTTGTAATGTAAAAATTATTTTTTTCTCTTTGTTTTTTAGTACTGCCCTGATTAAGCTATTTTGTGTGTGTCAGTGACTCGGTTATTTTATAGGTTCAAATAATCAGGAAAACACAATGCAAAGATAAAAAAAAAACTAAATTGGATTCGATGAACAAGGTAAACTGTACTTATTTTCCCTTTTTGTAAAGCTTCTTTAGCTGAATGGGTGTGCATAAATGAGTATTCATGTCTCTTTTAAATTAACGTTTAAAAAATTTATTTTTTTGGCAGTATTATATAAAACAAAATGCAATTTTAATAATAGCTCTTTTGTATTATTTATTACTTTTTATGATTTTTAAATTGTATGATTTACAATGATCAATATTTTTCTGATTTTACAAGGCTTGTGTGTAAACTTATGAGCACGACTATACAGTAATTGCTTTTTATATTTTCAAGAACAGCTTTAAATTTGGTGCATCCACACCATGGAGGAACGATTTTCAGTGAATGAGGCCAAAATTTGCCTTATCCTTACATAAAGCTATCATATGACTTTAAGAAAAGATTTAAAGGACAACATACAATGTAGTTTTTTGCTTTTTAGTCTCTTTTTGCACCTGACAGTCTCATCCCTCATTCATATGGAAAAGAGCATCCTGGGTTCAGAATGGCATGAAGGGAAATGATTACAGAATTCAAATGTTCAGATGTACAATTGCATTTATGTCACAATGGCATGCCAATCACGTTGAGTCGAGTGTGTTTGTGCATGTGGAGATCATTCTGCAGTGGTCTGCGTGGCTGCAGCTCAGCAGGGAACACTGTGTGCTCGCAGAGGAGGGTTAGGGAAGAGCTGCTGCCCAGAGGATTTTCCTAAAGCCTGTAAAACGGGCCGCGCTGTGCCTTAAGCTCCTGAAAGACCCTGTTTTACCATGGCATCTACTTCTCTCTCTCCCTCTCCCTCATCATGCTGCTTTAGCCTGGATTTAGGAAAAGACTGATTTGATCAATACTTTTTTTTAGCATTCGGGCTCTGTTTTCCTTTTATACCCTTTCGAGCAGTGTTTTAAGGACTAACATGCATGCGTGTACAGCGGTTTGTTTGTTTTGAAGTCATCCATCAAACTGAAAGCCTGCTGCTTCTTCGCTCAAAGCACAGAATATACAGAGTGTTTTAAAACGTGAAGGTCGATATACTTTTTTACATACTGCTATTGGTATAAATTTAGGTATAAGTTTAGAGGCATTACTACACATAAATGACATCAAAAAGCAACAGAAAAGTGTAAAAAATATATTTCCATGTAGAAAAAATGATAAGTTAAAAGTTCATAATCGACATTAGAAAATATAAAGTTAAATTAAAATGAAAAAAGATGGCCATTAAGGGGAAAAAAGGTAAAAAACATGATCAATGATCAAATAAATATTTAGAATCAATAATATAAAATACAAAATTGTTAATTAAAAACTGCATAACCTGGCACATAGTACTATAAGTATTACTATATTAATATTAGCTATAAGTTGGCTATTAATATTGCCATCAAGGCCAAAAAAAAGTACATTTATATTAGTGCTCTAAAACGATTAATTGCATCCAAAATTATTTTTTTTTACATTATATATGTATGTGTGCTGTGTATATTTATTATGTATATATAAATACACACACACCGCATATATTTTGAAAATATTTACGCTTATACATTTAGATATGCATATGCTTATATTTTATATATCTCTACATATACATTATATATATATAAATAATGTATATACATGCATGTGTATGTATTTAATAAATAAACACAGTATACACAGTATATTATGTATATTATATTATATAAAAACTGCGGAACCTGGCACATGTACATTATAATCAACATGTTGCCATCAAGGTAAACATATAACTAATCAACAACTATTTAAAACTAAAGATTGAAAATGACAATTAAAACAATTAAATCAAATTTAACTATTAAATTGTTTTTAAGTAATATGAATCATTTATTACTAAAGTGAAATATACTGTGCTCACCCAATGTTTGTAGGGTTTTGAACTACATTAACATAAATCACTATTATTTTGTGATGATTCTACACTGAAAAGGGACAACTCATTTTATTTTAAGAAAAGTAATTTATTTTCTAAAATAATTCAAAATGTATTTAATATAATAAATAAATGCAACTCTGCAATGACAGCTACAAGTAAAACATTTACTCTGGGCCAAGAAATAAGGATTTATGCTGCTATTGAAACCACTTTGATACCTGGGGTGTTTCCAAACTTTTGGAGGACACTGAGGTTTTCCCAGTTATGATCTACTCTATAATATTTTAATGGCTAGATGAAGGTCTGTCCGATAGATTTGTGAACAAAGATCTTTACAGTCAGTTCTTCTCCACAAGTCTTTGAAACAGATTCACAGATCAATTAGTGACTATTAGCGACACAAGCTGTGTTTGTGAATAAAAGATGTTTGTGATAGTTAAGGGAACTTTATCTTCTGTTTGACTGAAGTTGTTGAAATGCCCGAGTCAGACTCAATGAGATCGACTGAAACCTTTATTAAGCAAAATGGGCTTTTGGGAACAAACAGGAGAGCCATGTCTCACAAACAGACCAAATAACGAGCACACTGTTCCTCTAGACTTGACTTTACTCACTGTTTTTGACTGACTTTGACATTTGTCTCCAATTCCAAAGTGCATCTGGCCAAATGAGACTCATTTTAGAATGAATTTTACACTGTGCATTTGTCCCTTTAGGTTTGCTGCCTTATGCCACAGAAACTGACACCAAGGACAGTGTTGAGATGAACTATCCTTACCATCATATGCCTTCTCTGTGTCTTCAGCAGGAGGACTGCAGCCTGGTGTGTAGCTCTGTACTGATGGGTACTCTGTTATGCCTGCTCCCAGAAGCCTTTGCTGTTCCTCTCTGGAGGTGTGACGGTCCTCTGAGCTTCTCTTAGAGCTGAGACGAGACTCTCTCCGCTCCTTCCTGCTCTCGCTGTCTGTTTCCTTCAGGCTTCCTCCTATGGGACGATCGGTCAGAGGTACAAAATGTACTTGAGATCAATTCTGGGACAGACTCCATGGAAAACAACAACAACGTCTGGACAAGTTTTTAATCAGAAAGAGCTTCAGAGCACTCTGGAAAAAATATACTTTGGACCTACAAAAATAAAAAAAAATTAAAGGTTAAGTTAAGTTAAATTTTATTTTTAATTTAATTTAATTATGAATTCAAGTAAATTCTAAATTAGCTGTAATATATAGGTAGAGTTTTTACTTACTATATAACTAAATGTTTTAGTTCTTTTTAGTTTAGCTCAATATATATTGTAAACCTGACATATTAATAAAACTATTTATTTTCCAAACAAAAATATTCATACAAAGTAATTTATAATAAAGGCCAAGCTCTACCTAATAAGTATAATTTTATATTTTTTTTTATAGATTTGATTTAACCTTATGTATATATTGTTTTTTTTTTACTTTTACAACTTAATTTTACCATAAAATGTGAAATTAGATTAAATAGAATAATAATATTAAAGTAATAAAGTATTAAATTTTTACCCTAAAACTAAAAGCATTTTTATTTAGTCAGTATAATTAATGTAAATAATATAAATAAAGACAACTTTGGAAGACCTTGCTGATTATTTTGATTCCTTATTAAAATATGTGTAACACTTTACAATAAGGTGTCATTTGTTAACATTAGTTAATGTATTAACTAACACGAACAAACAATGAACAATGCATTTATTATACTATTTACTAATCTCTATTAACGAAAAATGAAAATAATGCTGAAATTAACATTAACAAAAATTAATAAATGCTGTAGAAGTATTGTTCATTCTTAGTTCATGTTAACTAATGTTGTTAACACATGTTAACTAATGAACCTTAAAGTGTTACCAAAATATGCATATTATTTTCAGTTATGTACAAAAATAAATAAATACTAATAAAACCCATAACTTTTTGATTTTATTTTTAGTAGCGGAAATACTGTGTAATGGCATAATCATTGTTAAGCATTACAGAAATATTTTACTGGTCGTTGTTTTAGTATAGTACACAAGACTAAGACATTTAGAGCTCAGAGAGAGTATTTATGATCAGTGAGGTGCAAAAACTAAATGGTGTTTCTAGTCACTGTCTCAGTACATTAAGCAGCGTTAAGCTGTTTTCTTATAATACCGTCTATGAGGTCAGAAACACTTCACATAAAATATATTGTCTTTCTCCTTGGAGTACAGAGTAGATTGTTTTATGACCATAAATTTTGTTCTCCCTGGTTGTTGTAGTAGTGCATTTAAGCCATGCTAAGTGTTTTTCCACGTAAAGCGTTTTAAAATGTCCCAACAGTGTTTTAAGAGCTCACCAGAGATATAGATGTTCATCATGATTACAGCTGTAAAAAAATAACAGTTTATCCTGCAAGAATGCTTCTTCAAACAAATCATACAACTCTGTGTGTCAATAGCCTATATACTGTATACTGTACACACACACATACACACACACTATATCTATCTATCTACAGTATCTATCTGTCTGTCTATCTATTTATAGGTAGGTAATTAAGGCTTTTTATTCAAAAACACAAGAAATTTGATCAAAGGGACAATAACCACATTAATAATGTTACAAAATATTTCTATTTTAAATAAATGCTTTTTTTTTTTTAAAGAACTGATTCATCAAAATTTATTAAAATGTATCACAGTTTCCACCAAAATATGAAGCAGCACAACTATTAATTAACTATTAACTATTGTAATAGTAGACATGTCAAGCTTTCTACAGATATAACTCTCATGTCTCTTTGTGGAGTTTTTGCTGAGTTTCAGTTCATTCTAGTGATGTGTTTCTAAATGAAGATCACGCAGATCAACGTGGCAGGCAGCGCACCCAGTTTGCTTTCTTCATTTTCTAAATGCACAAAGTGTTGTTAAATTAAAGTAGACCTTTAATATGTAATTTAAGTTCTTATCTGTGTCATTAGTTGTGGCCTAATGGATAGGGAGTTGGACTTGTAACAGGTCCCAGGTCTGGCAGGGATTGCCGACCCCAGGGGGTTAAACATTGATAATAATTAGAAATGATTCTTTTGCAGCATTATCAGCATATTACAATGATTTCTGAAGGACTGTGTGACACTGAAGACTGGATTAATAATGCTGAAAATTCAGTTCCCCTTCAGTCGAGTCACTCCAACGTTACATATGGGAACTCGCCTCCAATCGCCTTCGAGTATTTAAGGACAGGCCTGGACAGGCGCCCGACTGCTCTGGCATTTCAATTGCCTCGAGTTGTTAGCCGTGCTTCTGGCCCTGCGTCGCTTTCAACCGATGCTGCGCCACAAGCATGTGCTGGTCCACACGGACAACACTGCAACCGTTGCGTACATCAACCGACAAGGTGGTCTACGGATACTCAACCGTGCAGCCGACCAGCTCTCACGGCAGGTCACTTCGGCGAGGCCAAGATAGACCTCTTCGCCTCCCCCGAGTCCTCCCACTGCCGGCTTTACTACTCCCTCACCGAGTCACCCCTCGGCAGGGATGCGCTGGCACACAGCTGGCCTCCAGTGCCCAAGTACGCCTTTCCCCCAGTGAGACGCCTTTCCTCTCTCAGGGGATGGGCACGATTTGGCACCCGCACCCCGATCTCTGGAACCTGCATGTCTGACTCCTGGACGGGACGCGGCAGACCTCTCCAGCCTACCAACGGCCGTGATTGATACTATCACTCAGTCTAGAGCCCCCTCTACGAGGCAGGCCTATGCACTAAGATGGGAACAGAAGGGGAACGTCTTGGTTACGAAGGTAACCCTCATTCCCTGAAGGAGGGAACGGAGACGTTACATCCCCTTGCCACGACCCTGGGTCGCGCTGACGCCGGCTCGGCTTCTTAGCGAAAACCTGCAGGTGCACTTCATCCGGGCTCTGTTATACTCGCGTAGTGATGAGATCCACCTGGATGAAATCAGTGCATACCAATATTCATTGGCCTTTTCTTAAATACTCGAAGGCGATTTGACTCTCAGGCAAGTTCCCATATGTAACGTCTTCGTTCCCTCCTTCAGGGAATGAGGGTTATCTTCGTAACCAAGACGTTTTGCATTACAGCAATAAATTACATTACAATAAATTGAAATTAAATTAACTGCAACTGCAAACAATAGTTTTAAAATTTTATAATATTTAGCAATATTACCTTTTTTTTCACCGAAATCATATTAATGCAGCTTGGTGAGCAGAAGAGACCATTTTGTACTATTTTTTATTGCATTTTGTGGTGCAACGCTTGTCGTCTTGTCTTTACTAATCTGAACTGAAACTGGAAACTGTAACCATTTAACCCTTAAGTTCCTGCAACAGTGCATGGCATAATATAATTAATAAACAGATCATGTTCACCTTTGGATGGTTTGCATTTAAAGGAGTTCTTCCTTCGGCTCTTGGTCTCCTCTCCATCTGAATCACTGGCTTGTGAATACATGGCCTGAGCAGAACATCCCAACAACACACAATGATGATGTTTCTTTTCATTTATTCTGTATGCATGTATAATTTCTAGTTGCTGATGGGAAGTACCTTTGAATTGTCATCCCGCAGGTTAAAGGTCAGCTCCAGATTGGTGAGGAAGTAGTCAGCGAACTCTGGATACATGTCCAGGACCTCCAGGAGCTCCTCTCTCTGGATGGTGTGCAGGTCACAGTAGCTGAGCGCTCGCACGTCTGCGTTCGACTTTCCCGGCTTTGCATACAGGTGAATCATCTCCCCGAAAATGTCATTCTTACCTGGAGAGCAAAGGACACATTCAGGGTTGCACTGTAAAAAATGGAACTGCACATTTTCCAGTTTATGAAACCTTTTGAGTCTTAAATACTAAAAAATGCTACTGGCTTTTTAACTACAAACCCTTGTCAGATCAACAAAATTACCCCAAATGTTGTCACAGCTAGTCAAACAGTGGTCTGAACAAAAAAAAATTCATGTTGTTGAAATTTTCAATCTTTGTGAGTTCCCAGCATGCATTGCAGTATGAATAAATTATGCAGTTACTGTTATAGGATTATACTTTTGCTGTTTGCTAATTTCTTTTAAACTTTTTTGTTGTTGTTGTTTTATCCTTATTGTTAGTTATTTGTTGTACTGTGATGTAAAGAGCTCATCTTTTTAACATTTGATGATTGTCATCGTTCTTGAGGTTAGTGTGTCTAGCTTTGACGCATAGACTATGCGGGGTTCTTGCCCTCTGCCCTTGCAAGGGTTAGAATTACCAGGGCTCTGAGTCCGCAGAGCTCCCGGCTCGCTCCCCTGGACAGCAAGCCAAACATGCTATTCTATTTGCATTATGAGGAAGTGTGAACAGAGACAGAGATCTATTTCTTCTCTTGCTTTTCTTTAAAGGCTTCTTCATCAGAGTTTCTTCTGCAGTGTGTAAGATTTACAGCAAGCGGTTGAAAAGGGTACTGCAAAAACAAAGGCATTCCACAACAAAACACATATTTCAGAGTAGAATCACAGGCTATAGCATTATTTTTCAGAGAAACAGCTATGTAAACATAACATAGTATGTTATTTTTGGCTTTAGAAGAGTTAAAAACATACATACGGCACCTTTAATAAGGTCTTAAAATGTCTTAATTTGCACTTTAACAAATCAAGGCCTTAAAAAGGTATCAGAACCTAAATTTTTGCATCAATAAAATAATTGCATTAAATGATGCATGCATTATGAAAAATAAATATCATCCTTTGTATTTTGTCTTGTTTTCCAGAATAAATATCTTAAATTACTTATTTCTTTGAGATGCAAAATTAATATTTAAAGTCATGCTTTCTGAGAAATTGAAAACTAAAACCATACAAAACCCATTCGAGAAACAAAGGACTGAAACTGAAATAAAATGGAAAAACTACAAAATTCAACATGACTTAAACATGAGTAAAAAGTAGTAGTCTGACTATAGAATTGTAAAAGGTGGTTTCACTGTTATATTTGCAAACTGAATTCCAACTGGTTTTTTTTCTTTCCTCTGTTTGCATACCGAATAGTGGTTAGTCTCGTTTTCCTTGCATTTATTTAATAATTTATGCCTTTACTCTATTGATTCTTGTGTGCATCTGAAAACAAGACATGTTGAGTGACATGACAGCTGTGATGCAGCATATCATTACTGCAGAATCAAAGAAATTTATTAAACAATGACGAACCTCACCATACACAACTGTTCAGAAGTCTGGGGTATGCAATATTTTTTTAAATGATACTAAAGTCTTTTTTCCTCACAAAGGCTGCATTTATTTTTAAAATGCATTAAATATTGTGATATATTGTTCCATATTAAAAATAAGAGTTTTCTATATAAAAATATATTTTATATATATATTCCCATGATCAAAGCTAATTTTTCTGCATCATTACTCCAGTCTCCAGTGTGACATGATCCTTCAGAAATCATTCTCATATGCTGATTTGCTATTATTATCAATGTTGGAAACTGTTGTGTTTATTCATATTTTTGTGGAAACTGAGATACATTTTCGTTCATGGGTCCTTTGATGTATAGAAAGTTCGAAAGAACAGATACTTTTGTAACATAATGGTTTTTACTGTCACTTTTAATTAATGTAATGAATCTTTGCTGAATAAAAGTATTAAAAGTAATAAAAGTATTAGATAACATTCTTATTGACTCCATTCTTTTGAATGGTAATTATATATATATATATATATATATATACACTCAACAAAAATATAAACGCAACACCTTTGTTTCTGCTCCGATTTTTCATGAGATGGACT
>JAUMHE010000056.1:20609402-20623692 GCA_032359235.1 Enteromius mattozi | reverse complement strand
CTTCAATTTGGCAACCTGCGTGTGCGTCAAGTCTGAGAAGGAGGGGCCGGGTGAAAAAAAAACATCTCCAATATTTTTAATTTGAACTGCAATACCTAGTTCAACCACTCGGTGTCAATCCTACATACGGCTCCTTTAAGTATTGTTTTCAGTATCATTTTCAGTATTTATTTATTTGTTTGTTTATTAATTCATTCATGCAGTTGTAATAATAAAACTAACAGAAAGAAGCTAAATAATGTATATTTTGTAACTATTGTTTTATTTTTATATTTTTTAATTTATTAACTATTATTTTGTTTTTATATTACAGACTTGGCAGACAAAAAATGCTGAGTAATGTTTAATTTCTCATTTTATTTATTTTTACAATTTCAATAAATAAAGATCTTGAGAAATAAATAATTTACACTGTTTATTTTTTTGACAATGTTAAGTAATGTATAATTGTTCAGTATTTATTTTTACAGGTATAATAATAATAATAACAGAAAGATGTTGAGTGATGTATAATTGGCCATTGTTTATTATTATATTTATTTGTTTGTTTATTTTTACAGTTTAACAGATAATGAAGTCGAGCGATGTACAATTTACTTATTTATTTTTTCATGTTCATTTGTTAGTTTGCTCATTTATTCATTCATTCATTGAATCCATGTGAAAATACTTCCAAGTCAATAGTACTATATAAAACTTTTAGGTTTAGGTGTATTTCTAAACAAGCAAATAAATAAACAATAATAATGCTGATTTGTGCAGTTGAGATCCAAATATATCTGGATTATTCAAAATCTCTCTTAATAATAGTTGATATTGCATAAGTTGACAGCTGTCAGTCACATATCCATAGGCCCATCATCATAATGCAGTATGTGACAGTTTCACCACACTGCACATATTTCTCCGCTGTTGTCATTTATTTCTTTCCGGTTGATGCAATATTTCATGGAAGGCACTAGCACAACTGAGTTCTTCACATTGCATGTCAGGGAGCCTCAGAGCATGACATAAATATTAATTTATTTCTCTATAGTTGCACAGCACCAGCCATCTCTGCTGTCACAAACACTCACATTACATATAGCTTTCTGGATTATAAAGTCTAGTTGTCATGCGGCTCAGATTGTTTCTGAAGTTATCAGAGTGCTTCGCTCAAGGACAAAACGCTGCACAACACTTTACAAAATCTCCTTTTTCCACATACTGAAATATGAAATATGCTATTCATGTAACTGGATGTTCTTTGCCATAATGCCTTGAAGGGGATGGTTCAGAATCTAAATTCAGATTCTCACAAAAATTGAATTTATTTTTTATTATTATAATGACAGTAAAGGTAAAAACAGACACTAATTTTTTATGACCATTCCTTTTGTTGTTATATTTTATTACATAGTATCCTACTCTTTTTATTGGATGTTCTATTGGATGAAGGTGTAACTAAATGTAAAATCAATAAAACACAATAAAATATATAACACAATAAAATCTCATTGTATTATAAAATTCTGATTACATTATTAAATGTCACTGATAATCTGATAAAGTAAGTTGAAAAAAAAAATATTTTAAAGTCAAACACGGAGATATATTAACTGGTTTATTCTTGAATTTTAACTATGTGTATCCATTTCAAACCTACTGTATATGTGGTTTGTGTTGTATATTTTATCTTTTATAGTTTTGTTCAAGCTTTTGAAGATATTATTATATTGTGAGTTGCATAGCCTGAAATAGATCTACTAATTTTATTACTAGTTTAATTAAATGGGAAAATAAATCAATCAAGACTTTCTATCACGCAGAGGGTTTTTTTCCCCATAAAAAAGAATGGAGGTTTATCTAATGTGAATAATTTATCTCAAAATTTGCAAAGGGGTGGAAAAATACAAAGAACTTTACAAAGTAAGCAAAATAAGTTATTATTTTAACAAAATCTGCCATTTTCTATCTGGCTTATGTTTTGGATTTTTTTCTGAAATCAGGATTAGGCAAAAAAAAAAAAAAAAATGTCTTCAGAATCATTTATGCATGTAAAAATTTAACAAACACTTGTAACTGGTTCAGATTCAGACAGGAATCATGCTATTGTGGTAGTTTTTTCTTCTGATTAAGGAAAAATACAAGACTTTTGACTTGAGTATAACAGACAAATTTTTGGAATCATCGCCTCAAAATTTCTAAGAAGCAAGTATTTGATTTCATTCAGCAAAATCGTGAAAATCTGTGTTATTTGTATTGTGCATTGTCTTCTGCTATCTGTGAATCTCAGTGCTTGAATAGAAAGATAAGACATAACACACGGCTTTCCTTTGCACTACAAAGGACTCATCCAGGGTTTCATTTCACTATTTTGCGAAGCCACTGAACAGCAGAAGTAAAAGCATTAGGATGATAATAGTCTGTAATCCTGCAGCGTGTGTGTGTAATAGAGCTCTGAATGAACACACACTCACACACACACCTTACTGCGGGATTTAACCACCTTTGACAGTTAGCAAATGAGGCATCTTTTTCCTGATAAATACTTTATTAGAAATTATGCCGGCAACAGCAGTAATCAGCAGTGATAGTTTCTCTCTCTTTCTCTTCTAAGAAAGAGATGAATTATGTATCTTTATCTCTCGCAGGCTCTGACATGTCTAGGCAGGTCTGTGAAGGTAAAGTGAAAATCGCTCAGTAAATGAGTCAATGACTCTGAAGTGAGGACTCGTGTCGTTTGGATGGGCTGTCATCCACTTCCTTCACGCCTGGTCAGGAGACAAAGGTTTTGACCTGGTACTGTGTGTTACAGACTTACAGAGCTGTAACTTTGACTTTCACTGAAGGGCATTTACAAAAGTCACTAACCTTAAAGCACTGCCTATATAAGCGGCTGCTTTCCTAGACAGCATCCTAATTGAAATGGCACCTAATAAGTGACTTATTGAGAAAGTGGCTGGTAAGATTAAAATGCACATGCAAATATTTACATAAACAAAATTTTTATTTTATTTTAATTTTTAAATTAAATAATTTTTTTTAAAGTAGTCTGTTTTGCTTATCAAGACTGCAGTAAAAAATACAGAAAATATTTTTTGGCCATTTGAATATATGTTAAAATATAATTTATTCCAATGATGAAAACCTACATTTTTTAGACTCATTACTCCAGTCTTCAGTGTCACATGATCCTTCGGAAATCATTCGGATACACTATTAAAAAAGGTGCTTCACAATGCAAATAGAACCTTTTTTTGTCTAAATGGCTTCATAAAAACCTTTAACATCTGAAGAAGCTTTCTGTTTCACAAAAGCTTATTTGTGTCAAAAGAAGGTTCTTCTATAAAATGGCAAGAAAGAGATGGTTCTTTAACGAATCCTTGACTGAATGGTTCTTCGTGGAACCAAAAATGAACCCCAAAAAACTTTTAATCACCTTTATTTTTAAGAGTGTGTGCTGATTGGCTGCTCAAAAACATTTCTGTTATCAAATATAGACATAGAAAGTTTAAAAGAACAGCATTGATTTGAAATAGAATTCTTTTGACACATTATAAATGTCTTTACTGTCACTTTTCATTAATTTAAACCATCCTTTCTTGATAAAACTATTAATTTCTTACAAAACCAAAAATAATTGATAGGAATCTTCCGACCAAAATGTTATGAAAAGGTAGTCTATTTATTATTTCTATTGCTTTGTCCAGCACATGCCATGCATTTGTGAGACTTCTCCATAAAAAACACATGCAGTGCTGCCTGAAAGTATCTATAATGCCTTATAAATGCTGTCTAGTTAAGCAGTGAGCTAGTTTTTGGAACAGATCTAGTGTGCAAATACACATCCAGCATCATGGACTAAAGGGGAAGTTCAATTTACACTCGGGTCTCTCATACAGCCACTGAATTGTGTTTTGCCCATATTTGAAGATCTACAGTATTTCCCAGAGGTGGTCCATCTTCATGCTCGGATGCTCTTTTGATGCATTTCGGTGTCATGAAAAGATGCTAAATACAGTTGAGGTACTGCGCGAAGACGTGACACATGGACTCTGAATAATTACTGCTGGTTGCCCTGTATTCTTGCTCTCGTCTTAATATCCCTGAGGTTAAGTGCTATCCTCATTAGCATTTATTCGCATACACATGTCTGTTAGCATCATTTAATGTTGTGCAGGAGAATTTGTTACAGCTTGTTTGTGTTCGTTCACAAGACTATTGGATTTCCAGTGGAATCTTGAACAACTTGACATGCAATATTTCAAACTGATTACGCTCGCGACACATTGATTAACTCAAGCTCCATGAAGGAGAAATAGAGCAAAAGCACATCCTCACCTGAGGGTCTTGCTGAGAAACACAAAGGAAAAACAACCAATTTTACTCTGATAAATCAATGTGAAGCATTCATAACCAAAGGAGTCTGTAATATTCATCTGTTAGCATTCACATTCATTTATTTTATGCCTTTTAGAGCCCTTCGAAAACATTGGGGACTAGTTACTATTATAAAAGCTATTCAAATGTTTATGGTCACTATGTTTCTTTTAATAATTTTATTCAGCAAGGGCACATTAAACTGTTCAAAAGTGACAGTGAAGACATTTATAATGTTACAAAAGATCTCTATTTCCAACAAATACTGTTCTTTTGAACTTCATATTTATGAAAGAATTAAAAAATATATTTTTAAAGTATCAAGTATAATATTTTATATTAGTTTTTATTTTTATATTTTCTTTTTTCTTTTTATTTTAGTTAAAGCTTTAGTAAATTTGCTGTTATATGTATATATACTCAAAGTTTATATTTGTCAAATGCTAATATTAATAATAATATAAAAGTACCAAAATGTTCTTTATGGTTTTAGTTAATTATAATAAATCTGCGACTAATAAAATAAATAAGCATAGTTATTATCGGAAAATAACCTGATATATTATCTATACCTATATCTATCTATGTTGACACATTCACACCATCACTCTTCAGTCTTACCTGTGTGACCTTCTCTGTGACGTTGTGTGTTCTGTCCTTGACCTTCGGTGCGATGATGGTTTTCTCTGAGGATGGAGGGGAAGGTGCTTTCTTATCGTTGGGTTCAGAGAAGTTGAGTGCGATGAGCGGGATCTTGTTGATTGTGCTGTATTTGTTCAGATTGGAGTCTGAAGTGGATCCCAGCAGACTGGACTTCAGATGGTTGAACGGACCTAAAGGTAAAGAGCAAAGAAGAGCCTGTGAATATCACAGATTAGGTTTTCTAGTTCATCTCGAATAAGGCTGAGCTACTATTCTTAATATATACAGATTCTTAATATATACTGATGGTTCTTGGTGATATCATTTTGGTGATAAGCAACATTTTGGATATTACTTGTGTCTTTTTGGCCATTAAATTCTTAGTTCAACTTTTTACTCATCATGTCATTCCAAACCTTTATGAACTAGGTAGGTAAACAATGAAAAAACATTAACTTTTGGAAATCCCATATCATTAGACAGATTAGTTTCACAGTTCATTGTCATGGAAACAAGGTTGTTTAATAGTGTAAAAACAAAAACAAAAATTAATTTCTGTTTTTCAGATTCATTGTCCATTCCACGAGTTCCCCCTTCCTCATTAAATAACCGATAGTAAGCATGTTTGGCGTGCTGTCCGGGGAGCAGGCAGAGAGCCCGGCGGACCCCAAGCCCTATGGGATCAACCCCTAGGAGGCGAGGGCTGGGTAGAGTTCGGAGCCTGGCCTGGTCACCGCATGCTCCCCGGGAGGAGGGTGGGATGGCTGAATAGCTAGAATGGCAAAATCGGCTTGAAGGAGCGATAGTTGTTAGTGGCTTGAGCCTTAACTAAGGAAGCTGGAAACCAGGTGTCCCCGACTAAGCAAGCCAAAGGCGACATTGGCAAGGAACCAAAACTCCGTGTGGGAGAAAAAAACCTTGGGAGGAACCTGGCTTAGCAAGGGCCAGTTCTCCTCTGGCCGGGAAACCCGACAACCGGCTCCCAGTTTAAGTGGTGTAAGCTGCGGCAGAGGGATGCAAAGAATGAAGATACGAGGGAGAGGAAGCTGAAGGCATTTAAAGGGGAAGCTTTAGCTCTGATAGTGTAATTAGATAATAGGGAGATAGGCGGCAGCTGGTTAATCATTCAAACGTGCTCCTCCCGAAAATTTGTTAGTAAACATCATTAATCAATTACAAATTAATTTGTGTCATCACACTGTTCATACATTTCTCTACACATGATATATTTTCAAATGTTTTAAGAAAAAATACACTGTATGCAGGTAAACATTTAAATATTTGAAAACATGATTGATAATATTACAATTATAAGTCTTCTTCTTATTGTTGTTATTACTAACTAAATTACTTTTAAAAATATTTTAAAATTGTAA
Organism: Enteromius mattozi; assembly: GCA_032359235.1. NCBI lineage: Eukaryota > Metazoa > Chordata > Actinopteri > Cypriniformes > Cyprinidae > Enteromius > Enteromius mattozi. Next base: position 20,617,312 of record JAUMHE010000056.1, on the reverse strand, counting down.
TGTTAAATAAAAAAAAAATTACATTAAAATACATTGCTTATAAAGGTCCATCTAAAAATGTAAAATTTAAAACAAAATGACAATTAGTATAGTTGAATGCATATTGTTTGCAAAATTAAATAAATATTTATACATTGTAATATTAATATATTAAAATGTATTTTAAATAGTGCTGTGAAATGGTTAATCACATCCAAAAGAAAAGTTTTTGTGTACATAATATATGTTTGTGTACTTGTGTATTATTATGTAAAGTTATTTAATAACTTTAATTTTAGATGTGATTAATTGCAATTAATCATTTTACAGCACTAATTTTAAAACGATTTTAGGCATTTCAGGCAAAATACATGAAAATCATAGGAAAAACGACAGTGGATAATTCATATTAGTTACATAACCCTGCTTTATTTGAAAACAGTACATATTGTTTGCTCAGCCTAATGAACCATTTGTTTGAAACTCGTCAGTGTTGAATTAAAATATAGATGTGAGATTTTACTGAAAGAATCAGGATTTTTTTTTATGCATTTCAATCTCGCCATCATCGTCCATGCTTGACGCAAACAAATACTGTAAGTTCTGTAAGCATTAGCAATCCATTCAAATCATGTGCAATGTAAAAGAAAAGTGATAAAGTAAATAGCAGTCTCTTGGCATACAGCTTTAACTCAAACTCTGATTAGAGAAATGTCCTCTAGAACTGGTTAACAGCTGATGGAAGTCATTCGGCATGCAGCATTGATCTGCTGTCCCGGTCAATGAGACGTGAAGAGCACTGCCTGTACAAGTCTGAATCCACCTCAACGCAGGAAGGTCCAGACAGCGTTATTGAAATTGCAGCAAATGTGCTGTATGATCTAATCAAGACATCAATAACAGCTGAGATGAGAAATCAGGATGAAAATGGATAATCACGACACGGCATGATGTCCCGGACACTCTGATGATGCTCTGATCTGAAGGCTGTATGAGCAAAGATAACAGGATTGATCTATGTTAAACGGTCTTGCTCTGATTATAACTGGAGTGTCAAACTTTATTTTACACTGAAAACTGGACCTAAAGTTTGCAGTTTTCATGGAAAATGAATGCAGAAAACATTATCTTCTAATAAGCTTAGAGAGTTCATTTACAGTGTTTTCATTTATAGACCAACTTTTCTCTCAAGTTCAGAAAGCACTTAATTGACTCGATTATGATTATATAAACATCAAGGTTGTTATTAAAAATTAAAACATTAAAAATGCATGTTACTTATTGTCGATATAAGAAAGATTGACTGAAATTATTTAACTTTTTTTTTTATTTTAGCTAGTTTCTCAAGGGAAAAAAAAGAAAAAAAAAAAAATATATATATATATATATATACATACAGGATATGTGTCACGCCCCTGGTCTGTTTGTTATTGTTTTCATTCCCCATGTGCTCTGTCTCTGTGTGACCTAGTTTCGGTAATTGTGTGATTATGTTCAGGTGTGTCATGCTTGTTTACTTTCATAGTCTTCCCTATATATGTTGTCCTCAGTTTAGTATGTGTTGTCCGGTTTCAAGGTTACCTTATGTGTGTGCGTGAACTACCCTGCCTGTCTGTTTGCCTGTCAGGAATATTAAAAGACTGTTTCGTGAACTTGGATTCTCGGTTCGTTCGTTCCTGCACCACACAACTGTGACAGAAAACCGGACCCAAGACAGTTTATGTAAGCGCCGTGTTTTCCCTGCCCTGTTTGTTTTCGTGTCTTGATCAGTTTTTTAATTTTTCCCTTTGTCCGGATGTCCTACACCAATGTCCTCATCCTCCTGCTGGAGCAAGGGGATCGCTCTCTTGAGGACCACACGGACAATTTCGTATTCCTCGCCAATCGCACGTGTTACCCAGACAGCTGCCTCCGCACAATATATTTCAAGGGACTGAACATCACTACCCGTGCACAGCTGTCTGGGGATGGTCCTCGAGAGAGTCTCGCCGCCTACATCGAGTGGGTGTTGGTGTCATGTAAATAATCAGTGACTGTTCATGTCATGGGCGACGACACCAGCCCCACTCAGGACCCAGAGCCAAACCCACCATCTCCCCGCTGCGCGGAGCCTGAACCCGAGCCCACCGTTCTCGGAGAGCCAAGGCACGACGCGACCGATGAGCCATCGCCTCAAGGACCGACAGAGCTGAGGATCGCTTCGGAGACAGAGACAGACCAAGTGCGAGAGCCGTCCAATGGGAGTGCGGAGTGGAGCTCCGCCTCCGGCACCACAGCTGAGGGTGACCAAACTGTGCATCTGGGACAGCAACAGCGCCCTCCAGTGTCCGCGCCTCATAGACACCTTCCAGTACTTGGTTCTTAAGAATGCCCTCCAGAATGAAACCCAGAGGAGACTCTAAAATACCCGCCATCCCACCCTTTCCTGTCTCTTCCACCTCTGGTGCCTGCCAGCCCCGCTGCTCACCCTCAGCCCACCATCTGTGTGCTGGATTCGCCACGGGTCTGCCAGTCACCATCAGCGTCGTAGCTGGGGGATCCCTCATCTCCCCCTCCAGCCTTAGAGTCCCGGACTCCGCCTCGGCCCTCCGACCCGTCGGCTCCACCATGGCCCCTAGCTCCCTCCTCTCCACCGTGGCCCGTCAGTCCACCAGCTCCACCGAGCTCCATCGTCCTCCTTGGTCTGTCATCGACCATCCGCTGCCTCAGGACTCCACTCCTCCAGCTACGCCTCATCCCTCCAGCTCTGTCAGGCTCCTCCTTCCCTTCAGCTCCACCTCAGTCCTCTGTTGCTCCGGCTCCACCGTGGCCTTCCGGATCCCCCTCTCTGCATCGGTCGCCAGCGCCATCTGCTCCGCCTTGGCCCTCCGGATCCTCGGCGTTGGCCTGGCCCATCGGCTCTTCGTCTCCACCTCGGACTCCTCCTCCATGGCTCCTCCCTCCATCGGCTCCTCCGTGGGACACCATCATGGCTGTGCTCTGGGTCCCGCCGGGTTCCTCCTGCTCCAAACTCCTCCTGTCTCCATCCTCCGTCATCGCCACCCTGGACTCTCTATTCTATCGTCTCCTCCTGGTCACCCGGCCACCTCCTGAACCTCCTCCAAACTTCCCTCTCCTTTCCTTTTTTCGTCTACGTCGCGAGGTCGCGGCTTCTGGGAGGGGGGCGAACTGTCACGCCCCTAGTCTGTTTGTTATTGTTTTCATTCCCCCTGTGCTCTGTCTCTGTGTGACCTAGTTTCGGTAATTGTGTGATTATGTTCAGGTGTGTCATGCTCGTTTACTTTCATTGTCGTCCCTACATAAGTTGTCCTCAGTTCAGTATGTGTTGTCCGGTTTCAAGGTTACCAAGGTGTGTGTGTGTGTGTGTGTGTGTGTGGATGTTTATGTGGTTTATGAGGACACAAATTTGTATAATGACATGGGTATGACATAGGTATTACAATATGAAGGTGATTTATGAGGACATTTCAGTGTCCCCGTAATTCAAAAGGCTTAAAAAACATACTAAATTGTGTTTTTTTGAAAATTAAAAAATGCACACAGTTTCCTGTAAGGGGTAGGTTTAGGTGTAGGGTCAGTGTAGGGGAATAGCACATAAAGTCTGTACAGTATAAAAACTATTCCGCCTATGGAGAGTCCCCATAAATCGCAAAAACCAACGTGTGTGTGTGTGTGTGAGAACTACCCTGCCTGTCTGTTTGCCTGTCTGAAATATTAAAAGACTGTTATTTTCGAGAACTTGGATTCTCGGTTCGTTCGTTCCTGCACCACACACCCGTGACAATACAGTATGTATACATACTTTACAAAAAAAAGGTAAAATTGTAAAAACAACACTACTAAAAATTTTAATAAAAAAATGAAAACTGAAACATTTAAAAAAATGTTATTAATTAATTAAAATGAATTTAAATATTACTAAAAGCCATCATCAGTGATACTAAAAAAACACACACTGATAATTCAAAAAATACAATTTTATACCTGTACATGTAATATATTATTACTTTGAGTAAATCATAAATTGTAAAATGATATATATATATATAAATATATTACACACTGAAAAAAGTTTTTGTGTTGTCTTCAGCTTCAAAATTGCTAGTTAATTACAAAAAATTGCAAGTAAAACAGTAAATTAAATGTAAAATTTTGAAATAGAAAAACTGAAACTATTAGTACTCATTTTTTATGTTTTATATAAATATGTCTCAAAGACAAAAAAGGGTTTAAGCATCAAAACAATAATTGTAATACTGCTTTAAATTGTTGTTTTAAAATATACTGTAAATGTTTTCTATTTAATTTAATTGCAATTTTTGCAATGATTCTTGATTCTTTTACCCCTGATTTACAGAAAACAACCACTAAAATGTCATTCGGTGTAACAACTTTATTAGGCATATTTATAATAAAAAATTAATTTATGACATATTAAAAGACTACTTTAACCCCAAATACCAATTAGTTGTAATTTTACAGTTTTTTAATTTGCCACTATCCTAGGTTTTTCCCATTTTTTTGTAATATTTTTTCTAACAATTTAAAACAGTAAAATTTAATATGCTACCCTATTCTTTTAATATATGTTTTATTATGTACTTTGACCATAGTATTATTAAATAATTATTTATTTCATATCATCCTGCAGAACGAACTGGACTCATTTGTGGACTGAATCATGTTTTTAACACTCCTCACTGACATTACTGCTGCTGTAAGAATACAATAATATGAAATGACTGTGAATGCTGTGTTTTAAGCATGCAGAAGCAGCCAGAGATTCCCACAGAATATAGTGTTACCTTTCGAACCGCATCCGTGGTCTGAAATGGAGGAGTATAGAGATTAGAAAAAGAAAATGGGGAAATGTGCCCAAGTTCTTTGAAGAAAACATTTCGTTGGGAGATTTTTTTTTGAACAATGAAAGCACACATGCTTCTTCTAAAGCTAATGAGTGCCAGCAGTGCATAATTTCATATTTTGGTCCCTTAAACTGACACTAATTGAAAATATCAACAAAAAGGGGAAAGCAGAAGGTTCTTAATTATGATGCCATTATAATTGCCATTTCTTGCTGTTAAATGTGATTATCATTCATCAATAAAAGCAATGAAATCACTACACTGGAAAATTATACATTCCTGTCTACATTAATTGTGCAAATAATGCAGAAACTAATGCGCATTATGACGGTTGAGTTAATCGATTGCACAGCTTAAATGCAGTTTGTAATTCAAACAAGGTTTATATCAGGGTAAAGAAAATGGCTTTTGAAGAAATGGTGTGGTATTTTTTCTATTTTGATGTGTAAAACATCACAAAAATTATATTACAAATAAAGAAAAAAAAATTAAAAGAGCCTTTAAGCAGTAAAAAGTAAAATTGTATTTTATTTATAATATAAAGTCAGTTTTATTGCTCACCTTCACTTGTGTGTCTGTCTGTAAACAGGCGTTTGGAGTTGGCGCTCAGTCCTTCGATGTCGTGAACGGAGGAGGCCCGTCTCCTACTGCACATGCTATCTCTGGACAGGGACTGGGCCAGGCAGGTGCTGGACTGGGCTTGAGATGCACTGGGCTGGTCCCAGGGCTGTCTGGGCGACGAGTGGTCGAGCGGTGACGAGTGAGGGCTGGAGCTGATGAGCGCCCGCGTGTCGTTGGCATCCGCTGGACTCGAACCGTCCTTGGGCGATCGGACGTCTATCACAGCCGCAGAGTCGTCACTGACCCGGGGAGAGTCCACCATCACTGAATCTGGGTCGTCCTGAGGGAGAGACTGCTTACTGGTGCCCAACAGAGTCAAGGCTGGCAGACGGAAGCGGAAGAATCTTCCTTTTCCTGGAGGTATTTGAAAAAAGTATATATATTATTCATACTATTATTTATTTCTATTATAGAAACAGAAACTCACAGCAAAATATTGATTTCTTTTGTTTTATTTTCTTTTAATTATTTATTAAGTTTGTATATGTATGTATATATAAGTGCTGTCGATCGATTTAAAAAAATAATAAATCGCACATTTTTTTCTGAAATGAATTGTGATTAATCCCACCTTCCATTAAGTTTTTAAATATACTTTAAATATACTTTTCTATTGTAATAATATCACATTTAATCTTCAAAATAATGTACAAACAACATATTTTTAATATTTGTTTAATGGCATCTTTTTTATGACTGAAGGCCAGTATCACTGATACCAAGTAATACTGATTTCCCTATAAAAAAATTCCCCTAATATTTAACTATTAACAATGGCCATTAAACATTACACTATAATTAAGAACTATAAATTTTAATATTTATTAGACTTCTTGTTTAAGTGAACTTAAAACAATCTTCATATAAACCCATTATAATAAATGTTATATTTAGCTAGGCTTTCAGCAGAAATATACAGAAACTGAATAAAGTTATCAAATACTAAATTCTAAACTAAATACATGTAAATGGTAACAGCTATATAAAAGATATTGATTTCCTCTTTGTTTTTTAATTCTTGATGAACAGACATCACAGCAGCTGGTTATTAGGTTGTTTTTGGCTGCTATTTTTTTAAGAGTTGTCACTGCTGAACGTGACGTGGATCTGGCACGCGTCAAATTTTCTCTCAACTCTCATCATCTTTTCTGACCCATTTCAGTCTCTACTAATGAACTGATGAGTTGATTTGGGTGTGTTAGATAAGGGAGACAGTTCTGGGAAATTTCAGAGGCGTTCTTAATGTAACTCATATATAGCATATTACACGCACAGCTTTAAGGCAGCTTTAATCACCTTTTTGGTAACCTCCTGCCGTAACTGACCACGACATTGCATTCCTTTTCAGGAACTCGAGCTGCGTCACGAGACGCTATGGGAACACCCTCGGCGTGACCGCACTCTGAATCGATGTGTAACCAGCCAATGAGAAATTGGGACGTCATAGGCGGGTGACGTCACTGGCCAGGAAGCATATAAGCACGTGGAATGCTGCCGGTGTTCTGCCGATTTGTGCTACCCTGCCAGATTTTCCTACCTCCCATTAAAAAGTAGGTAGTACAATTTAACAACGAAAAATGCTACCTGTCAAATTATGTTTTATTAATGTCTACACATACCCCAACCCTAAACCTACCCTTACAGTAATGCAAATATAGTAATTATGAGTTATATTCGCGGTTTTGACTATAATGTATACAGCTACTGGAAACCAACAATAAATATATTTTTTCTACCTATTATTTTGTGTTTTATTAATGTCTACACCTACCCCAACCCTAAACCTACCCTTACAGTAATGAAGACTCATTAAATATTGTTGTTCAGGGTGAGAAAAAGAACGCAATATTGACATGTCAATAGTCAAACGAGGAAAGAAGCGCGTTCTGCTACTTCTCCTCGGTAAAGCAGCACTGCGTTACTCTTTTCTTTATCCGAGGATGAAGAGATGAGAACGCTGAGGAGACCGCGGTCTCCTTTATCGCCCCAGTGTGAGAAGCTCTTGAAGGCAGTAACTCGCATTGCCGCTGATCTAAAAATAAAGCGGCAGGAGTGAGAAAATAAATGCCTTTAAGAAGGAGCCTGCCGTTTTTGGTCCCGACTTCCACGCCGAGGTGTCGTAGTCGAGGCCAGTCGCGGCCCGGGTTTCATCCCCTAAATAAATTAATCGGTATGAATGTAAGCGGTTATAAGACGATGCACATGAGTTGAGTAGACGCTTGCGAGCTATCTTTCTCTCTATGCTGCAGCGTCTTTAAAGGCTCCGTCCCAGCCCTCCAAGCCTTTAAGTATTACAGATCTAAAATGCTGGTGGGCAGGGGGTACTCGGCAGCAGGTTAAGTTGGTGACGCGTCTGCACACGGGAAAAGAAAAAAAGAAGGGATCCGTGTTACAGGCGTACCAAGCCGACCTGCTAAAAGGGCCTCTCATTGTGAGTGCTATAGT
>JAUMHE010000056.1:20571539-20582897 GCA_032359235.1 Enteromius mattozi | reverse complement strand
ATTACAAAATAATTAGTTTTACTCTCAAACACAGTATTTTTGTTTGAATAATAAAGACACAAAAATAACCCCATACTTTTCAGACATGAAGAGCACTGTCATTGTATGGAGGAGAAACAGCAGTTAAAAAATTCAGCTAAAATCTTTTTTGGACAGAAAAAAGATAATCATACAGTTGTGGAATGACAAGAGAGCAAATAAATGATGTCTGAATTCTCATTTTTGGGTGAACTGTCCCTTTAAAGGTAAAGGGTGTACTTTTTGTGACTGTAATTTAAAGGTAAAGTGTATAATCTTCATCACAAGTGGAGACATTCATTTCAGTAACTGTTATACTTGTGACAATTACATTTGCATAAAGCTTTGCTTTGTGCTCAAAACAAGTCTAAATGCTAAATAATAAGCTTATTAGGGATAGGAAAGATCAACTGTCAATATCAAAAACATAAAATAATGTTTATAGAAGTTTTGTATTTGCAGTATTTACAGCTTGTGAAAATAAAAATATGGAAAACAATTATAAAGTATTAAATATATTTTAAATAGTTTTATTTATCATATTCTCATACAGTATTTGTTTTATTTTCACGATCTGCTTTTGTAAAGTCATATAATATAAAGTCATTACAATATAATACAGTTTTGACCTGTTTATTTACTGTTTTTCATTTGTCTGTGTGTTTTCTGGCGAATTGTATTAAAACAGTTAGGGTTGCAAACATCATAATGATTATAATGATTATGTAACGAACAACCATTACAAAACAAAAAATTAATTATATAGTATGTATGAAGATTATAACATAGATTTTAATGATATTTATACCACTGAAGCCTGAAATGTCTCCGGTTTCCAATCCAGAAATCTGGTCAGAAATCTTGAGTTGCCATTATTTTTGCAATTTCATTTTGGTGCTGCTAGTGACAGAAATGACACATTTTACCTTCAAAATTACAGTCATCAGTCTGATGTTTGATAACATTCAAGGAACAATTTTCTTCTCTCTCACGTTCTTCAATTTCTCCATCTGTCACCAGAAAATCTTTCCCTCTGTGCTGCTCATTACAGAGGCATGTTGTGCTAATGCAGTAGATATTGTTTGACTCTTTGTCAAAATATTAACACACAGAATATTACAGCAACAACACTTTACGTATCCGGACTCCTCTCAAGTTCCAGATAGGAAAGATACTCATGTTAAATACTTAAGAGCCCCCCAGAGATTCCGGCCGTTAACCCTTGAGCAGAATGGTGCTGGTGTTATTGTCTATAGCACTGACGTATCCAGTAACCTGCTTCATGTTACAGTGAAGTCAGGCGACAAATAACCTTTAAACTGTACATTACACCATCCTTTTTAAAGTGTTTCTCAATTTCTCAAGAAATTGAGAAATTTCTCAGCTGCCACATTCAGCGTCGAAAACATTGTTAATAGTGTGATTTTTGCAATCTATATAGTCAGAATGCACAGCTTCTTTTGAATGGTTGTTAATGGAGAAAGATGCATTTTGACTTTTAGAACAATTTTTAACTCCCAAACTGGCTCATGAAAGTCATTTGTGACCCTGGACCACAAAAGTGTCGTAAGTGTCAATTTTTCGAAACTGAGATTTAAACATCATCTGAAAGCATAATAAGTGAGGTTTATGGTTTGTTATGATAGGACAATATTTGGCTGAGATACAACTATTTGAAAATCTGGAATCTGAGAGTGCAAAAAAAATCTAAATATTGAGAAAATTAAGCTATAAAGCGTCATTATTTAAAAAGTGTCATTATTTAGCTCAGTTTAGATCAGTGTTGATTCAGTTCAGTTCAATAACAGTATGTTTTCGTTTACCTATTTGCATGCAAATTTTGGAATATCAGATACAAAAAAATGCTAGATTGAACTGCCAAGTTGTGAACAAAAAACATAAAATGTCCTTGATGTGCATCAACAATGTCATGTGACTTGCCTTAATAGATCATGTGATTGGATAACTATACTTAATATCAATTTGTCTTTTAAACCCAAACATATAAGGCCACAAGCGACAGTGGCAAGGAACCGAAACTCCTGACAAACCGTCTTAGACACCTTATCGACTGAGTGTTTTTCCAGCTCACTACGCTCTTCCTCTCCTCCTGGGCTTCAGCATTGAGCACATCAGTCAGGACAGAGCTGCAGCTGTCACGCAGCTACATTCAGTTACTCATTAACCTCAGCTGAGCTATTACTAACCAATCACCAGACGAGGCAGGTCTGTTTTGACTTTGACCACACAGAACAAGATGAGTAGCACTCACATTTTCTTTAGGGAATGTTAAACTGATGATTAGTACTTGATGGATTTCTGCTTTTTAACGGTCAGCTGCCATTTGCAGAGAGCAGGATGGATGATATAATGCAACCGCGACATAAAAGAGCAATTTTACTTCAGTCAATCTGTGGCCATCTTGCCATTGTCCTAGAGCAGCTATTTTCAACTCAACAGACACACAAATATTTTTGTTCCTTTTTGTTTATGGTTTTGTATGGTTTAGATCTTTTTATATATTTATAATATTTATATTGCATCTTATTTCAATAACTGAACATTGTTTGTATTATTATTATTTTAATATTAGTTAATAACAACACTGATATTCACAATATTGATAAAAAATGAACACTTAATATACATATAATTTTTACTAAAATTGGACAAAAAAATTGAATTAACACTTCTGTTAGTCAACAAAAGCGTAGGATTACTAGCTGATGCCAGTATAATCTTAAATTGGCCAAGTATTGTCTGATATATTAATATGTCTCTAATTAAAACGGCAATCTGTCACCAAACTTCCTCTTAGCTTCCAAAACAGCTTCACCAATATCAGCGTAAGACAATTAGTTAACTGTACTGGGAGCAGCATGCACTCATTTATCAGTTCCTTTCATTTTAAGATGGTCAGTGCTCTCTGAGCTGCTTGTTATTGAGAAACTAACCCGCTGTGAAACTGAGAGCGAAGCAACAAACAAAATGCAGCTAATGACAGTATATTATTGACTCGGCATCTGCTGCACTTGCCTGCACATAAATGGCTCTTGATCTAAGCGAAGTTCCTCTTTCAAGATGATGGAAATTTCATTAGATTCCTATTTCCACCATCAATAATTAAAACAATGTGGCACATCGCAGTCATCAAAATACAAGTATGCATTTCACTGACGACCTTGTGAATGAAGGATTACACCCAGAGTACAAAATTAACTTTTTCTCACACCTGATAATGGTGAGAGAGAGACTTTGCAAGTATATATATATATATTTACTGTCCAAGAAACTGTGTTATTTTTATAGCTGTTTTTCAGTGTCACTTGAGATGAGTGTGTTTCCATCTTTCCATTCCTACACCTAGTGTAAGACTGAAAGTCTTTTTTCAGTCCCTGATTGCCTTTGCCTTTGTACATTTTTATCATTTTATGTTCTTATATTATTATTTCGTCATTAGCATGAGGTCCAACTGTAAGGCTGAATCGACTGAATTTAAAATGTGCTTTGTGAACAATGTCGGAATCGTAATCAATATTTTCATTGCATTTTTGGAACTAATTGAAACAAATTCATATTTAAACTACTTAAATGAGTGTAAATAATTTATATAAAGTCAATTCAAATATATAGATTAAATATATAGATTAGAAATATTTTGATTTTGTTTTTTTCACCCTTAGATTGCAGATTTCCACATAGTTGTATCTTGGCTAAGCATCCTAACAAACCATACATCAATGAAAAACATATTTATTAAGCTTTCAGGTGATGTCTAAATTTTCTCAATTTTGAAAAATGTACCCTTATGACTGGTTTTGTGGTGCAGGGTCACAAATGCAGATATTTACATATAAGAATTAGTTACATAACATTAATGAGATCAAGCTGCAATGGATATGGTTGCCAAAGCTTTGTCGATATTAATTTATGATGTATATGCATCATATGAGTACTGGCTTTCTGAGGAAACAAGAATTATATCTCTGTTTAATAATAGAGATTAATAACAGCATTAAACTGGACTTTGTGCATTTTTCAGGGAAGATGTGACTGGCAAGTCCTGACATGATGATCTTTAATAGAAAGCTGTGCTTTATTATCAAGTATGGTGTCATGATGGGTGTCATAAAACCTGTCAAATCCTCATTGGTTCCATTATGGCAAGCATTATTTTATTGGTCTATTCAGTGTGAATGCATTACACAGTGACTAAGCAATTTACTAGAAGAGCAACATCCAAAAAAACTGGAGGATGCAAAATAAAATATTTCAGTAATCTTAACGTTTTTTCCCTCTCATAATTTCATCTCAGACTCGAGCAATTGAGTTCCTCCATCCTGAGGGAGAACAGATTTTGTTTCATTCACTGGGCAAGTTAAGGCTTTTGAAGGCTAAAAATAGCACCCGTAATGGTCATACCTTCAGGAAAGACTGTGTTAAGTCATTACCGAGCGGAGGGATAAGTTTCACTCTATAACTCCCTATAACCCAGTGGCTTTTCATTCGCTAGACAAGCCATCAGAGTTTAATGACCGCAGGTGAAAGGTTGCAGCATTGTCATTCACTCATGTGTTTTTAAGCATAATGCAATTTAGAGACAACGGCTCAATGATACAGCAGTGACCATCCATTAGGTTGAGAAAAACGAACAAGACAGGCTGGAGTCCAGGCAATCGAATTCTGAATGAACATGTGAGAGGGAATCAGATTACAGCGTATGCTTGGGTAATCTCCAGCGGTTGACTGTTTTAATCCAGTGTCGCTGAACATTACTCAGGAGAAAACACATGACCAGCTTAGAGGAAAAAAAAACAACAAAACTTCATTTTGTAGAAAAACAGCGAATGCATGCAGGACAAAATTCAAGGGGAAAAAATGTAATGTAAAAAAAAAGAACTGGACTGAACTGAACCGAAAAAGTCTGCAACTGCAACATGCAAATTCTGAAGAAAAAAAAAAAAAAAAACTGGAAAAAGTCTGAATAGTGAGATGTAAACAAAAACAAAGCAAGATATATACAAAATATAAATGTGTTATATATTATTTCTCATGTATTTCAAAGAAGTCTCTTTTGGTAACCAAGGCTGCATTTATTTGATCAAAAGTAAAACTTATAACTGTTTTCTATGTTAATATATTTGTATACTATATTTAAAATGTAATTGATTGCTGTGATCAAAGCTGAATTTTCAGTCTCCAGTGTCAAACGATTCTTCAGAAATCAATTAAATATGCTGATTTGCTGCTCAAGAAATATTTCCTATAACCATCAGTGCTGGAAGCAGTTGTGCTGCTTCACATTTTTGTGAAAACTGCTACACATTTTATATTTCTGATGAACAGAAAGTACAAAATAACAGCATTTATTTGAAGTAGAATTTGTGTAACATTCTAAATGGCATGAGAAAAGAACAGAAAGTTCCTCTTTCTCCTGTATATGTGTCTAATGCGCTGTGACAGTGGTGGTGTTGGGGGGCTGTTTTGCTGTAGTTAATGCACAACTGGTCTGGGAATCCACCAATCAGAGACAGGCAATGGAGGAGGGGAAGGAGAGCTACTAACCCTTTGTTTGCGGTCTGCCGGCCATGTGGCTTTGCTCTGGTCTTACTGGGGCTGCTGCGAGCCAGACAACATGGCCTACTTTCATTTCTAATCAGCTCTGCTTGAAGTTGTCCTCCAGACTGATGAGCCTCACACCCACTCCATGAGCAGAAATGATTGGCTATTACATCCGAGCAGGATTTCGCTCAACCACCAGTGATGCTATTCCCCACTGTCATGTTTTGAAATGGTCGAGAGGCATTTGTCATATTCTGTTCCTCATCTGTGTCTTACAGCAGCATGATCCATTGGGGTATATCATGAGAAATCAGCCTTAGGACTGAAAGAGAGCTATGAATGTCTGTGGCTATGTTGAAACTTGAAAAGCGCTGCCTTTACAGGCAAAATATGTCGATACCGAGACTCATCTGAATCCACTGTATGAGATCTTGTTTAATACGCAATGTTATTTTAGTGAAACAGAGATTATAGTTTTTATGAATAGTTTTTATAAAGTGATATAAAGTCGCAATTGTAAGTTATAAAATCAGAATTGCGTCATATGAAGTAATATTTTTTCCCCCTCAAAATTCGACTTACCTGTATATATTAACTCATATATATATATATATATATATTAAAGTGCCCCTATTATGCCATTTCCAATATTGCTTTTCATGCATTGTGTAATGTAGCTGTATGTGAATGTAAACAATCTGCAAAGTTGTAAATCCGAGAGAAGTAATTGTCTCCCAAAATAAAGAATTGACTCTATACAGCCTAAACAAGCCGTCAGTAATTCAAATCCCACTTCCGTAAAACATTTGCATAATTCCCACCTATGTTCTATGTTGGCTGGCTGCGAACAACTCGTCCCTGCACATTAACACGTCCTTTTACTGACAACTACTGTACACAGTAGACCAATCACAACAGATTGGGCCATCTGACCAATCAGAGCAGAGTAGACTCACAGAAAGGAGGAGGATATTAAACACATATTTTGAGAAAAAAAAGTGTTTTTTCACCTCGCATGCATGTAAACCTATTGTAGGAAACTCCCAAAACAATATTTGAATCCTTAAAAATGGCATAATAGGGGCACTTTAAAGAGTTAAAATTCTGTAATCAATTACTAACACAAATTGAGATATTTTTGATGAGATAAGAGAGCAATCAGACCCTACATAGACAGCAACTGAAATGATCCCAGGTCCAGAAACATAGTACAAACATCAGTTAAACAGTCCATGTGACATTTCAGTTGGAGGGTCTGATGGCTCTCTGATCTCATCAAAAATATTTTAACTTGTGTTACGGGTTTGGAACGACATGAGGGTGATTAATAACAGAATTTTCATTTTTGGGTAAACCCTTGAACTTATTAAATTGTGGTTATGTTGTATTTTTGTGCAGTAATGCACTTAATTAAAAATAACATTTTGAAGCAGAAAACCTGAAGCAGTACCTTAGTAAAATGTATTCCAATAATGTTTAATTTACATGTTTTTTTTTTTCTTTTTTTAGCAGTGTACTTATTAGTTACTAAAATGAAGGAATGAATAAGTAAATTGTGGCCCTAAATGAGGGAACAAGGGAATTAATTAATAATGGAAGTCATGGAAAAGAATTCCCCATTTGTGGCCACAATATCTTGTTTTTGTTTTCCTCGCATGTCATGTGTGCGACTCCATAACTATGTCACTGAAAATTTTCTGTGAGTTTCCACTCAGCAAATAACAGCCACGTATTACACAAGGTTGAGTAAATAACTAGACTTTTGCTTTCAATATTTCTTTGGTTATCTAGTCTAACACTCACTCGAATGTTCCAGATCATCAGACGTGATGTTTTGAGGTCTTGGAAGGCAGTTGGAAACTTCACACAAAACCTCTGTCCGGTAAGTCACTGACTAACTGGTACAGTCTTCAGTTCATTCAAATTATAATGCAATTGCAATCCAAAGCAATGTTTATGAATTCCCCAAAACCAGTCGCTGCTCTGAAAGTTTTTGTTCTAAATAAGGGTTTCACAATGGAATCCACATGATCTCTGTTTCACCTCTATTGCATTCGTATGTGCGAGCCAGATCAGATCTCGCTGCGTTACAGTGGAGAACAGAAGGAGCGGTAGGCGATGCTGGCAGCAGCAGAGGACCAGATGGTTTAGGTTGCCTCTGGATGGCTTTCAAAAAGGCTTCCCTTAGCTGAGGAGATACGTTTCATTAGAAGAGGTCCTGATGTACTGCCCTTTATAATGCACTGCCCATCTGCTGGTGCTGGTTAGACCTGCTAATGGAACATGCGTGATGAATCTTAAACGAAAGAGTTCAGTGAAAAATCACACGCGAGATAAGTCAATTGTTTCTCCTGGAAAGGTGTGCATGGAGAGTGTTTGCCAAGACAGAAGAAGTCTGAACTCAAACAATTCTCATCGGGTCATCTGAGCTGCTATCACTTTCATTTATAGCTCTATACCTTCACTGTACTTATAAATGTGTGTCTGTTTTTACATAATAGAGTGTTCTAAGGACTTTTTCGAGAAGCGTCTAAAAACAGTTGATGCCAAAATGTTATGAAGGATTTTTTGCTGGATGCACATACACTTTTTTTTGTTAGTTTGTTATAAAGGAATAGTTGACTTTGCCATCCTTTAGCAGCTGATTTATACTGACAAGAACAATTCTCATTACAACAATGAAAGAAGAATTGTGACATTGTAATGCAAAACAAAGAAGAAAAAACAAAAGATACTGTACTATATGTATAAAACATTATACATAATGTATAATGAAAACCTTTTTAGAGAGTATCACAATGAAATGCATACACACACTTTAACGTATTTGACATAATCAGCCTTGTTTAGAGGAAAAGCACACATTTACGTAGTAAGGCGCTCTAAAATGGCGGAAGATGTAAGTCAGGGGAGAAGAAAGGTATGCTGATGATATGCTATTTTTTGTTTTCTTTGCCCAAAAAAGTATTCTTCTAAAGTCGCAAAACTGAAGTTAAGCCACTGATGTCACATGGACTATTTTACCGGTGTTTTACGTTTCTGGATCTGGATCGTTTCAGTTGTATTGCTGTTTATGGAGGGTCAGATGGATCTCTGATATCATCAAAAATATCTAATTTGTGTTCTGAAGATGAATATAGTTCTTATGTGTTTGGAACGACATGAGGGTAAGTAATTAATGACAGAATTTTCATTTTTGGGTGAACTAACTCTTTAAACTAAATGAAAATAAAAAAATAAAAATACTGCCTTGGCAATAGCTAAAATAAATTAAGTTTATTTTTTATATTTCAGTTAATGTTTGTTTTACGTAATAAATATATTTGTATACTTTTTGCTTTCATTTTTGTTAACCATACTAACCATGTTGAAAACATCTACATTTTTGATATTAACACTACCTATGAGTTATGATAAACTACTTTAACAGAGAAATAAATGCAATTGCCATTTTGGAGAACAGCAGATGACACCTGAACTCAAAAATAAATTTGTTCTGTTATGATATGTTTTGAATGCTCTTTATTTTGACTGGCTGACCACTCTCACTCTCTCTGCCAGACAGGCATGCATCTGACCAGCCAAACACATGCCACTATTTTATAACAGATGCAAGAGTAACCAAAGAGGTGGTGGCCCTTTAATAATGCATGCTGCCCTTTCAAGAACAACCATCCTGCACCTGGTGTTACACTGTACCTCCAGAGCTCTCCGTCCCCTCCAGCCTTCAGAAAGACCAGCATAAAGCCCTTCTAGGAGGAGATGGAGCGGCTGAAACCTGGCACCTTCGCTCGCCACATGGCTCCGGTCCTGCGGCACTTCTGCAACCGTTTCATTATCTCTTTAGCTCCGCACGCTTGATCGGTGTCAACTTTTGTCCTTTAAAGGACAGGATGCTCGTGAGCAGCTACTCTGACAGATCCAACAAACACATGCTTTGACATGTTCACCGAGGAGCAAACGCACGATAAAGAAGCAATGACTGACGCTGAAATCAAACCTCTTCGACATATGCACAACACAAGTGTTTGTTTGTCTCATATTTCATCTCATATTTTATATATATGATGTTTCTCCTCAACCTGCTTAATAATTAATAGGGTTTAATTAATTAGAGTTTGATGAAAAATGTTTGAGCTCTTACCGAGTTCATTATCTTGTTAATTAATGTGTTATTTTAATCATTGTAAATGCTATTAGAGCTTTTATAAATATTTTGAAACTTGCTTTTATTTATATAAAACATTTTATTGTATTTTTTTAAGTAGTTCTATTTAAATTCAATTGTTTTTTATTGCAATTAATGGTTATTTTAGTATTAGTTTAGATACTATTGTAGTTGTTTAGTGTTGTCAAATGAGTAATTTGCATCCAAAATAAAAGTTTTTGTTTACATAATACATGTACTGTATGTGTACTGTGTATATTTATTTTGTATATATAAATACACACATGCAGTACATATTTTAAAAATATTTGTATTTACATGTATATATTTATATTCTTATATTTTATATCTAAATATACTTAACATAAACATAACATATTTCTTTTTATAAATATATACATGCATGTGTTTGTATTCACATATAACTAATAAATAATGAAACAAAACAATAATGTAATGGGAACAAAAACTTTTATTTTAGATGTGATTATTCGTGATTAATCATTTGACAGAAAGGTTTTTGGCAATAAAATAAGTAATTACTTTTTCAGAAAAGTTGATGAATGCTACCCTGTGATGTACTAAAGAAAACATCTGCTGAAAATGTCCCACCTTGCAAATCTAGACTCATTTGATCTAGGACTGCACCTGTAAAATTTCTCACATTATTACGAGGAAGTAAATGACAGTGTGTTTTCACATTTTTATGACAGGTGATTTTTTCAAGAGACACAGACGCTGCGAGTGACACCATGACCTGCTCTGTCTGTCACAAACATGCAAGCAATGACATTGTCACAGGGACTAAAATACATTTTCTATAAAAAATGATGCAAAATGTCAGAGACATGGCTCAGTGGTTATTAAATGTGCTCTGACGTGTTGCGCAATAGTGCTGGTGTGCTGGTGACCTGAGTTTGAATCTGGCTCTCATCGTTTAATGCTTTTATTAATTTCCTGTCGCCTCTCCATCATTCAATGAAAATGACGTATTGATCCTCCTAACTAGTTTAGCATGAAAGTAATGTATTTCAAAGTGAAAAACAGCATATAGGAGTATTTCAGCATATGAATTACAGTATTGCTTCTTTCATTAATTAATTAATTAATTAATTTAAAGCATAGCATAAATGTTACAATTCACACAGTCTAAGACAGAGAAAATAGGCACGTTCTGGACTTATCACTCTAATTTATTATAAAGCTAGTAGTGTTTAGTGATGTTTGATATAAATGTAAACTACGAAAATTGCTTGATAGCTTGAAAACAGTTTGACCATGTTCTATGCAGAGTAATTATCAAAGTATTAACAAAATAATAACTTTAAATAAAGTAAATATTAACTGAAATAAAATATTTAAAAACTTAAATACATTCTGTTCCCTCTAGTTACCAAGGCAACATTTCTCATTTTTGTTTAGTTTGTTAAAATAACAACCAAAAAAAAAGCAGAACTGAATAAGCTAAAACTAAGAAATAAACATTAATTAACATAAAGTAAAATTCAATACAGTACAGTAAATACACACACACACACACATATATATATATATATATATGTGTGTGTGTGTGTGTGTGTGTGTATTTACTGTACTGTACAAAGTAAAAT
>JAUMHE010000056.1:20553406-20569785 GCA_032359235.1 Enteromius mattozi | reverse complement strand
TATAATTCATATTTATAATATCAAAAACACAACAAAATTACTACAACTAGCAAAAATAAAAAACTGAAAAAATAAAAAATCTACTAAAATATACTTAAATATTGAACAAACATTATCTAATCGTATATAAATGATACTAAAATAACACTGGGTCTAATTATTGACAATAAATGGAAAACAAAAACAGTCTAATAACACAAACTTTCTATTTAATAACTTTGTTTGTTTGTTTTGATATTGGCCTTGATAATACTTGGTACCAGATCAAAGAAACAAAGTAGTATGATCTGTTCCTGTAACTTCTATAGATCATGCATATCAAATGAATGCATCTTATATTTGTTTTTTAAGGGGAGGAGAAGCCCAGAGACTCATTTCTATGCAGGAAACTGTCAATCTGAGCTGTATCTAACTGTATGAGTGCTGAATGGACTATAGTGTGGATCCCACACTTCAGACTCACAGATCTCATAATATTTTTCTGACAAATTTGCATTTCAATTTATTGTAATTTTTTTTCCCACAAAATTAACCCCCAAACTAAAAAAAGTTGCATATTAATTATTCTGATATTTTAATATATATATATATATATTCCCTCCAAAGTATATAAACTGCATTTCATAAACAAAACAAACAAGCATACAAACAAGTTCTTGGAAAAATTTATACTTTTTCATACAACAATTTTTTCCATTGTTGAATTGACTTTCACAAAATATTTTTAATTCCCCCAATTAAAAAAAATTGGCTTGTTTTATTGTCCTCCATGTTTAGTCGTCAAATTGGTAATTTTTCACAAAAACGCTCCATTGACTTTTAACATATTTTTATTCCACCAGTTAAACAATGTCATAAAAATAGAAATTAAATTTGATGATGCCATTAGAGCTATTTTGTGTACGCATGTCTAATGAAAAAATAAACATTCCATAATTTTAACATAATTTGTGCGATAAGTGATACAGAGACCTCAAAACTCATCAGTAAAGCTTTGTTCCAAACAACTAGTTCAAACAGCAGATTCTGTTCAGGAACGACATTACAAGCACGTGTACGGAAATAAATAAACAACTAGATGGCTCATCAGCTTTGCATGAGCACTGTAATCCATCATGAGCTGCGAGTGAGGTGTCAGATGCACCGCTGTAACAACTCCATTAAGACTGCACATGAGCTGACATCTCCATATGCTCTACAACACACAGGTGACATCAGAGCCCATTCCCCACAAACCTCTTCATCCGCAGCACCCCCTGGAAGTACTAAACAAACACTCTTCACCAGGGGTCATGGCAGCATTGTTGCCTGCTCTGCACACACACACACAGTGTCTGTTACACTTTTAAAACAGTTTGAAGCCGCAGATGTCTTTTTGTAGCTTCTCACAAGAAACTGCATTTCATATTGTCATCAGGACTATAGCAGATCAAGGGTGGACATTATAATGTTTTTTAGGCAGAACTTTGCCTTTTTATTTTATTAGTTTAGCTTTTGTTTTGAGCTCAAGTGTTACATAATGTGAAGCTCTTTTGCTTTACATTACGTAACAGTAATAAGAGAAGAGAAAAACTCAAACGAGATGGGATCCTTTTATTTGTGAAGTATTCACTCGATTATTCAAGAAATAATCATCTTCATCTTCAGCGTCACATGATCCTTCAGTAATCATTCTAATATGCTGATTTGATGCAAGATACACTTATGATTATTATCAATTTTGAAAACAGTTGTGCTGCTTCATATTTATTTTTAAGATGCTTTAAACGTTCAGAAGAACAGCATTTATTTGAAACAGAATATTTTGTAACATTATAAATGTCTTTACTGTCACTTTTGATCACTTGAGTGCATCGCATGTTGTTTAATACGTCTTTAGATTCATTAAGCATCAACAAAAGTCTTATCAGATACCAATTACCTCATTTTAGAGGTGCTTCTTCTCCTAAACATCTTCACTGAGGTGCTTTATCTATCTCAAATTTAATTACACCTGCTTTATAATTCATTTCTTTAGGCCTCACAAGGTTCCTGGCAGAAGCCCTGGGTCTCAGGTGAGCAGCGCTGCTCTGATGTGATGTATTGTTAGTCTATGTGTACAAGGTGTTGAATTTCACTCTCAGCTTGATAGCACTCTTTAACTGAACCTCTAATGATTCCTTAATGAGGCTCAGTCTGCGTTTCAGTCCTACTTTTATGCTAGCTAAAACGCTGCCAATTAATATCTACATACGAGGGAATGGCTGTTGAAATCGCCCTACACCAGGTGCTATTAAATTGCAGTATTCAGCTGAAACTGCAAAGACGATTAAACAATAGCATATATATATATATATATATATATATATATATTCCTCAGCTGAAGTTCATTGTTAAAGGTTTTTAACTCTTGATGCTCTCCCAGTATGTACCTAGTATGTAATAATTTCTAAGCAGCATTTTATGCCCATGCAGTATACAGAGATATGCTGTTATGTGTTTAAAAGATATCAGAAGGACATGTTGTCTTGTGTATTTATAGTCAATATCCCTATGGTATTATTGATATGCCAACCTATTAATGTTCCTGCAATTTAAAGGGTTTTGAAGTAAATATATGCTGTTTTTGAGTCACACATATATATATATATATATTTTTTTTTTATTACATATTTTCTGTACATTTCTTCTACATATGGATATTTTTGTCAAGTTAAACACATGTTGGTGTTCACAAATTATTTTTACTATATATTATTTGCATTATTGTTGTCAAATGTCAACATTTCGGTTATGCATTTGCTCAAAGGGGATTTTTATGTATATCAGATTTTCAATTATCAATTATATTTTTGTCAGCCAAACCCATTTGGTGTAAAATATCTCAGACCCCCTGCTATAGTTCAGTGATATCATTTAAGGGTCGCATGACACGCAGGTCAACAAATAAATAATTTCATATGTTTACGTTGTTAATTGTATCTAGATTTAAATGTGTATATGATGACATATTTGAATGAACTGTTTAGTTATTTATTTGGAAGTGCTAATAATAATTTGAAGGTGCTTGCTTGTGCACATCATATAGTCACAAATCCAGGGTGTCGTGGGTGGTTGTCATGGCATTTCTGTGAATTTGATATGGTTGCTATTACTCTATGATTTTCTGGACTGCTTTTTTATTGTCCTCTCAAGTGTATAAATTGTATTTAAAATATGTTTTTTTTTTTAAAGTTAGTGGACAGAATCAAATGTATTTTCTTTTTATATTTTCCATTGTGAAACTAGAGAATATTAAAATATTTTTTTTTTTATGTATTTGGAGCTATTTTATATTGTTGAAAGGACTGTCATTTTAATTACACTATTTTTATGTTATTGAAGCTACTGTACGTCAGAATATCTAATGGAAATAAAATATTTCATAAAATAGATCATTTTTGACAATTTGTCATTTTTCATGATTTTTTATTATTTTGTATTAGACTTTCTCAAAATTGTAACACCGTAGGCGTGTTCTGTGCTTTAAGTTATGTTCTGTGTTTTCATTTCTAGTTCATGCTTTCTGTTTGTTTATTTACCTGTCAGTTCCCTCGTGCTCCTCTGCTATGTGTTACTCATGTCTCCGCCCTGCTCGTCAGTTGCCATAGTGTTTCATTGTTTGTTTCCGCCCCCTGACCTACATTAATGTGTATAAATACCCGGAAGTGTCTGTCTGTCACCACGGTTCATTGTTGTACATTCCATGTATGTTTACGCCGTCACCCTAGTTCTTGGTTTTCCCGTGTTTCTGTGTGTCTTCGTCTAGCCTTGGATTTACCGTGTTTTTCGACCTCAGCCTGTTCCCGGACCTACGTCTTCGCCTCTCCCCACACACCCTGTATGCCGGTATTTCGACCCTTGCCTTTGTTTATTGTTTATCCTTTTGCCTACGCCTTTATTGTTCATGTCTGCCGGTCCTCGACCACCTCTGTGTAATCCTGAGCTTGTCAATAAAACCCTCTGCACGTGAACTCGCACTCTCGCCTGCTGATTTCATGACAAAAATATTTAATTCCCTCCAGTTAAGATAAATTATATCATAAATTCTAAAAGATTATTTTATGTCAAAATATCTCATGGAAATAAATATCTTTGAGGCATAATTTGTAACCCAGAGGAGCAGGGAGACCTCATGGCTCATGTGACGCACACACTGGGTTTCTGGCTCATCAGTAAAGCATCTTCCTGTGTAGCTGTTTAAACAGTGCTAGCAGAGGCTGATCTGAGCTCTAGCAGCAGACGCTGGCGTGTGTTTTTCTTTAATCCCGTGTGTTTGAAGGGATTGGACAGGCTGAGGGCTGAGTTTGACTGAGTAGCTCTAGGCGGGTGTAAGGATGCCCACATTAGTAAGTCTGCTTCACTGCACACTTCAGCTGAAATCAGCTTTCCTCCTCACCAAATGAGGCGCTTATGATATTGTAGCTGAGATGAAACAAAAGAGAGAGGGCGTGTGAAAGAGAGACACACTACTCGCATTTCTTGTTCTGTTCCAAACCTAGTAAGTTGCTGTCGTAGGTGCTAAGTGTAAAAATACACAGAATTCATTTAGTACCGTAAAGTATTAAAATGACTATTTTACCTAACAACTGCTTTATTATGTCTGCTTGTTGTATTTTGTGTCAGTTTAGTTTAACAACATTTAGTTTTATCACCTATTCTGGTGTAACCCATTTTCCATCACGTATCCCATGCACTTCACGTGTGTAGCACGTGCCTAAAACTGGTGACTTCAGAAAAAATTATATTGTAAATATTTATTCCCAGCCATGAAACTATCCAAATGTGAATTTTCATGAAAAAAAAAAACTGGCAGAACAAGTGAAACATATATAATTGCACTTTTTCATTCATTCATTCATTCATTAGCTCACTCACTCACTCACTCACTCAAATTGTAAAAAAAAATAATCTAATTAATATATATAATCATTATTATGATAAATTACTATTTATTTAAGTGTATATATATAGTATATATATATATATATATTAGTAAATATTAGTAATTAGTAATATGGCTTTTTTGTGATTTTACACATTAAATCACTATTATTCACATTCAAAACTCACAGCACTCACAACAAATCACAAAACTCACGGTTTGATTCATACTATAGATTTTGATTCATGGATAGGATCATTTCTCGGATCAGCAAAAGAAAGTTTGCCTTTCATTTATTACTAGAAAGCTTACTTTTTTTTGGACTGTTTTACCAATGTTTGTACTACGTTTCAGTTGTATTGCTGTCTATGGAGGGTCAGGTGGCTCTCTGATTTAATCAAAAATATCTTAATTTGTGTTCCGAAGATGAACAAAGGTCTTATGGCTTTGGAATGACATGCGGGTGAGTAATTAATGAAAGAATTTTCATTTTTGGGTGAACTAACCCTTTAAATACAGATTAAACTTTGTTAAAGCTATGGTATTGTTTGATTAGCAGACCAGACAGTAGTAGGTATTTTACATGGCTGCTGTCTCTTTAAGACTAAATGCACAAGTCTTGATTCGACTTCTTCTTCATCTGAATAATCTGAAATGCCGAACTCAAACTCACAGCACTTGTCGAGATGGAGTTTCCGTCAAGCTGTTTGTAATGCAATCACACAACCTGAACGATCAGCCCCTTTGAAGGCAGCTGCCTTCTGTTTCTAAGCAAGGATGCTTGGTTTTGGAACAGAGCCATTCTCTCTGCTGATCTTTCTCTATTTCTCTACACAGTTCAAAACCACTGACCCAAAATTAAAGGATGGGGTTGAACTCACCGTCCTTGCGATGGTACGTAATCTCCACTTTCCGTTCCTCTGACCCCAGGAGAGCCTGGGCCACCTGCGCAATCGCGTGTCTCTTGGTTTGCTCGCCATGCAGGAAGTCACATGTACAAGGTTTCTGCATGATATCTGGCCGTGAGAATCCCGTCATCTCACAGAATCCGTCGTTACAGTAAATAATAGCACAGTTCTGGACCCGGGCATTGGCTATGATGAACTTCTTATCTGTAAACAACCAAGCACCAAACAAAATGAGTACAGTATGGGCTGCTTTGATGATCATTCGATGAAAAAATTAATTCAAATTTAAATACAGTTTAAGATATTGTTCAGACCTCACTAAACAGAGGAAACACATGCAAGAGAAAGAAGAGATCCATTGATCCTTTATTGCCATTTAAGAAGCATCTGAAATCAAAAAGATCTCGTTTGCGGTTTTTAATCACATATAAGCATGAATTTTTGACTTTCATATGTTTACAGTGAGTATAAAAAGATCAGTTATCAGTTTATGCCAGTGATTCCCAACCGAGGATACATGTACTTGGAAAGACTGTAAAATTACAATTACATTGGATTGGTTTTGATATTTTTTATTTATTAAATTCATCCTTAGGTCTCTCTCTGGTCAAGTTTCTCCATAATTGCCCCTAGAACCCAAAAGTCGAGAAAAAAAAATTCAAGTTAGTCTGTTTTTAGTCTACATCATTGATTGTTTCTAGTTTATAAGTGAGTAATTATAATACTAGACTTACAGCTTATAACATGTATGATAAAGTTATGGTAACATTGTCAATGAACTGTACTTAAGGTACTGAGGAGTGAACATAAGCCAAGAAAGGTTGGTTCAACACTGGTTAAACAGTGACTGAGAGTTGACAAAACCTTTTTCATTTAATTATTACTACAGCTGAGAAATAACGATTTAGTGTACATTATTTATTAACAATAATAACAAGCTAATACTTGTTTTATATCTTAATATTTAATGTCTTTTATTGTTTCTTTTAAAAAAAGCAATACAAAGTAATATTTTATATAACTTTACTTTTATTAAATTGCAACATTTTATAGCTTAATTGCATCAAACTTAACCTGAGATTTTGAACACTCTAGCAACTGTACAGCTTATATAATGAGTGCCTAATAAAAACCTTACATGCCATAAAAATCTTGTAAATACGCTCCAGTAGTCTAGATTTCACTGTGTGCATGTGTATATGTGTGTGTGTGTGTGTGTGCACACTTCAGTATGAGAGAATCGTTTATCTGACTATACATACATGCAGAGCATGCTTTCATTCATGCATTTCAATGGTATAGTTGCTGTGCACATAAACACGGTCATCTGACAGATGTATCTGAAGTGTAAACACTAAAGAGCCACAATACTGAAAGTCTCCATGACTGTCATCTGCCAGTCTCTCTAAAGCCTTTGTGTAGGTTCCTGCCATTACTCTGATGCCCCTAAAGCTTTATAAAATCTATATAATCCTGTATATTAAGTCATTTCATAGTTTATTTTTATTGATAATAGTGTTTGAAACCTTATACAATGAAAGAAAGTGGAATATATGCACACAAATGCAGTGAATGCGCTCAAACAACAAAGCTCAAACCAATAACTGTTTACTTTCCTTAAAAGGAGCTGTGTGTGTGTGTGTGTGTGTGTGTGTGAATATAGTACATATATGACCCTTCACCATTAAGTAGCACAGGTAGCAATAGCCAACAATATAACATTGTATGGGTCAAAATTATACATTTTTCTTTTACGCCAAAAATCATTAGTATATAAAGTAAACATAATGTTCCAATAAAATATTTGTACATTTCCTAGCATAAATATATAAAAACGTAGTTTTTGAATAGTAAGATGCATTACTAAGAACTTCATTTGGAAAACTTTAAAGGCGATTTTCTCAATATTTTGATTTTTTTGCACACTCAGATTCTATATGTTCAAATAGTTGTATGTCAGTCAGATATTGTCCTATCCTAACAAACCATTCATCAATAGAAAGCTTATTTATTCAGTAAATTTCAATATCAATTTTTAAAAAATGACTGGTTTTGTGTTCCAGCGTCACATTAGCTATATTTGTGTATGCATGTTAATACTAACACTTCATTTATCATCCAAATCACATGGAGACAAAGAAGAGTGCATGTTTGTTTTGCAATACTTACTCTGCCCCTCGAATTTCCGTATTATTATTCCAAGAAAGGTATTCTGAGGAGCGACATGACCTCTCCGTACAGGCATGATTATAACAATCTTCAGCTGTTCGTCCGAAAAAAACCTCCTCAAAGTTATCGCTGCATCTGAACGGCGGCTCTTTGTCCGATCTCTCCACTTTCAGCGCGCTTTTGTCGTGTAAACTCAGATACGGCGGTGGTTGTAGTCACACGCGTGTCGGAACCTTGGCTGAACTCCTCGAAACAGACACCTACCGGAATCGGTGATGAGGAAGAGTCGGGTGAGAGTCGGATGTAGGAGCATCGCTGTCCGCAGACGGGTGAAGTCCTGCGTGGTGCTGAAGGCGAATGGAAGACTGTGTTGTGATCCGCCTCTAGGGGCTTTGACTGAGCTCCGCCGCTCAGGGCTGACACTAAACTCACCCCAGCGCGCAGTCAGCCTCAGCGGCGCTTATTTCGTCGATGATACGTAAAGGGGGCTGAGTTATCGCGCTCATGACTTTGAAGTGTAAAAAAAGCAGCAGAGGCGTGGATTTACGAAACTAATGTAAGGTGCGAAGTGAGCTACACAATAGGCGCGTCCCAAATTGCGTGCTCATACACTATTCTATAACGTTTTGTAGTGTAAATAGTGCGGGTATCGTGTTCACACTATTTAAAAAGAAAAAGTGCACTTTAAATACCCGGATGATGCACCGAAAAAACGAATTGCGGAATGTTGAGCACTTCATGCACTCAACTGTCGCAGCTTCAAACAAAAAAAGAAGGGGGAGGGGCTATCAGACTCCGATTATTAATGACCTTATAAAATTCATATACTAACGTTACAGTTGAGTACATGGTGTGTGAGTGTATAGTTTCGTCCGTTGTCACTGTCATCCTCCTTTAAGTTATATTAGCTGCACAAAAACAGCTCGTTAAAGTCTTTTTATTTAATACTGAAAACATCACCGAAGTATGAAATCCACGAAGGTTAATGTCATAATTTGACGACGCCTATATTTTTCAAAATTCCTGGGGCACGGAAGGGGCCTGATGTGAAATTAACCAATCAGAGAGGTTCCCGAATATCTCTCGATTTTTTTTTTATTGTCAACATCTCGTGTTTTTCCGTGGGTGCTCGGCCAGGTTCGAAGGAAATCGCCATTTGTTTACAATATTTTTGTAAAATGAAATGAAGTGTATTTTTAATTTAATTGTATAATTAATTTATTTCACTTTTTTAGAATAGAATTACTTTTTTATTATTTTAGAGTGTATTTTAGATTGTTTCTCATATAACAATAGATTACCAGCATTTTTGAAGATAATAGACATTTTGCTAAGTGTGCTAGCAGCACCAAGTGAGAATTTGAGTTAAACAACATGAACCAATTGTACCTCAGAAATAACCTATAGAAAACCCTTTTCGAAGTTTGCCACATTTAATTGGGTTTTGTAATTCTCATTCAAATCTTCTTCTCAGCTGGAATACAATGACCTGTCCATGGTCCTGAAGAGCCCTCTTCATATTCCCACTCTATATTACTACCAGACCTTTCTTGTGCAGACACTTAATACCTAAACATTATAAACATGATGCAAATTTACTGAATGGGCTTTGCCGCTGCTATGCGGGCGTTTGCATTAATCCATATGTGCCTGCTGACAATTTCAAGCTAATCTCCAAGGTTGGGTGGCATGCGGCTTCAACAGCGCTTAAAAAAGAAAGAGAGAGGCAGAAAGAAAGAGCAGAATGGAGAGCTTGTCTTACTGAAACATCTGTCCCAGTATTTCAGTGAGGGCAGAAAACCCATCTGCTCCATTGAGAAAAAACAAGAGGATGGACAGCATTGAAAAGCAAACAAAAACTACAACAACAGAACCACCTTTAATGTTAGACCTGCTGCTCCTTTCACAAAATGTCTTGTCAGATTTAATTGTTTTGTATCTTTGTTTGATTTGCAAAAGATAATGTAATTCTATTATCTCTATTGTTTTTTCTAGACAGCAGTGAGAATGAAGAGCAAATGGAGACGTCTGCTTCTCTGATTGTGTCCTGAGAAAATCTTGTGCAGTTTCTCCTTTTCAGTATCTTTATAGAAGCTTGTTTCACCACAGAATGAATAAAATTGAGAGGGTTATTGCGACTTTTATCTCACTGTTCTGATTTTTTCCGCTCACAATTCTGAATTTATATCTCACAGTTCTGAAGACGTTTTTCTCTAAATTCAGTGAATTTTCATTTCACAATTCTGACTGTTTTTGTGTGGTTGTGAGTTTATATCTCCCAATTCAGACTTTTCTTCTCAAAATTGGGAGTATATTCTGTGTTTATATTATGCAGTTATATTATGAGTTAATATCTTACAATTCTGAGAAAAAAAGTCAGAACTGTGAGTTATAAACTCTTTGTATTTTATGATACAAAAACCTGTGAGAATAAAATAAAATTGAGTTAAAAAAGTTAAAATTTCCTTTTATTCTTTTATCTTAAGGTCGAAATAAGCTTTTATATATCTCAGCAATATCTCAAACTGTTATATCTCAGATTTCCAAGATGCAATTACAGCCTTGCTGTGATCATTTCTAATCAAATTATTGGAATTGCTATCCACATTAATTTACAGAGTACATGAATTTAATGATCCTACAAGCAAGACGTCTTAAAAATGCATTAGTCTAACTGCTGGAGTTTGAATTAAGACAGACTGAAAGTGTTTTGATAAAGTCTTCATGTGCAGCTCTGATAGGGAGTTTAATTGCATGAGGCATTCACAGTGATGATGGAGGCGATCCTGGTTCTGGATACCGATCCAAACAGAAAGTGTACTGTTGCTATAGCAACCTCCTCAGACGAAGCCCATTTCTGAATATGTAATTTTCCGAAGGCTAGACTCCCACCACCCAAACCTTTTGTTTTGACTTTCTGTGGGGGAGTTCAGGCTTTAATTGGGGGGAGTCAGAGCCCTCTGTAATTCAAACCCTGATGCGAGTGACTCAAAAGCAGAAGAAGGAGCCCCAGGTGTCAGTGTGAGACTCACACAGCTGTTGGAGTGTGTCATCAAACATGGCAGCAGCTCAGAGTTGTTTGTCACACGTCTACTGTTAGATTTTGCATGTGGCGTGTTTAAAACACAATCTTTGAATTTGGTTTTAATGTCTCTCATGCTGCATTGAGTCTTAATGTCAGCTGCATAAGATTGTGCATGGATGAACTTGTTTAAAATCAGTTAAAATCCATTCAATCAGCTAAATCCAACCAGAAAGCCTAAAGACTTTCAAAAATAATTTTTGAAAGACATGAAGCAGATATGATAAAAAAAATAAAGCTTGTTTTTAGGACCATAAATGCAAGGAAATATTGCTATCATTACTGTAATGCAAAAATAATATTTAATTTATTTTGTAAAGCTATTTATGGTAGTATATTTTGTCTGTGTGACGACTCAGAGGCGTTTGGATCCATTTGCAGGCATTTATTGGCGTAGTCAAACAGACACAGGTCGAAAACGAGGCAAACAGTGCAATGCAGAGCAGACAAAGACAGATCGGTAAACAGTCCAGGATCGGGGCAGGCAGCGAGAATCAACGACAAATAAACAATCCAAGATCGGGGCAGGCAGCGAAAGTCAACGACGAATAAACAGTCCAGGGTCAAACACAAATAATCAAATACAAAGGTAAACGCTCAGTAATGCAGGCCGGGGCAGTGCAAGACTTCGCTTCATTCCAGCGCGGACGCTCAGTTTATAAAGGCTGGCTAACCGGCTACACCAGTAGTGCAATCAGTTCCGGTACGTGGGTCTAAAAGGGTCCGGGTGGGAACATTAATATTCAGGCAAAGGTTCCCGCTGGTGACGAGTGGGGAGAGCCACAGAGGCACGGCTTGTGACAGAGCCCCCCTCCTGCGAGCAGCTCCCGAGGCGAGGGCCCTGACGACGCCGAGGTCGTCCGCAGGGTCTGGGTGCTGGTCGTCCTGGGTTATCTCGGTGGAAGCTTTCGGTAAGAGATGGGTCCAGGATATCCTGAGCGTTGACCCAGGATCTTTCCTCTGGCCCGTAGCCTTCCCAGTCGACCAGATATTGGATGATACGACCTCGGCGCCTGGAGTCTAGGATTTCGTGGACCTGGTAGGCCTCCTCGCCATCTATGATCAACGGGGGAGCCCCTGTCGCCGCGACCTCGTCCTGGTCCCTCTCCCCGTCCGGAGCACCAGCAGGCTTGAGCAAGGAGACATGGAATGTGGGAGAAATGCAGTAGTTAGCAGGTAGCTCTAAACGATATGACACAGGGGTGATTTGTTTGGTGATTTTGAAGGAACCCACGTACCTGGGACTCAATTTCTTGCATGGGAGATGTAGGCGTAGGTCTCGGGAGGATAGCCACACCCAATGTCCGGGCTGGTAAGCGGGGTTTGGGCCAGTTGATAACTGAAGATACTTTTTGATCATCCATAGTGACCTCCTCTGCGCTGATTATATATCCTAGAAATGAGATCTTGGTTTGATGGAACTCGCACTTGGGGAGCTTGGCGTACAGTTTATGATCAATGAGTCGTTTAAGTGCTGCCCGAACGTGTTGAATGTGGGTATCTATGTCCTCCGAGTAAATCAGGATATCGTCTATATAAACGATGAGGAACTGGTGCAGCATGTCTCTGAAGATTTCGTTAACGAAGGCCTGAAGGATGGAGGGACTATTCGAAAGTCCAAAGGGCATCACGAGATATTCATTATTATTATAAATATTTTTTTGCCCTGTTGCATAAGGTCCTGGCTTTATAAATACTAGCCTGGATAAATAAATAAAAATAATTTAATTTAATTTAATTTATATATCACAATATTATTTAAGCTCAATTTAATTTATGCCTTTAAATATATTTTCTTGATGCATTATGAATATGAATATATAAAGCATGTTCTTTTTCATGTGAATTTGATGTGAAATGTGACATGTTTTCATAAGATTCCTGGACTGTGAACGGATTCTAGAGGGTCAAACTTAGATCATCGCTTTTGGAGGTGGTTGTTTCTGACAATGCTAGCAGATTCAGAGCCATGATCAATCACAGCTTTTCTTCCACTGACTGATATGAGTTCTGTATCTGCTGAGCAGTCTGTCATGAGGAGACACTGTATATCTCTGAAGATCTGAGACGCTGTGGTTTACCTACTGAATGTCTCGGTTACGTATGTAACCCTCATTCCCTGAAGGAGGGAACGGAGATGTTACGTCATTGACTGATGTTATGGGATCACACCTGGGAGACTCTGATCTTTGGAGAAAATGCCAATGGGAATTGGCCAGTGGTTTTTGCATGCCAAGCCACTCCCCCGTACATACGGTACATAAGATGGCACAACCCGGACTGCGTCACGTAGGAGGCCAAAATGCTGACAGGATGCAGGGACAGCGTGTCAGACAAAATGGAGATCCCACGCAACCTTCCCAACACCCTGGGGGCCAGGTAAGGGGGCCCTGCAGAGGGGCCCCTCGGTCAGGGAATAGAACAACTAGCAGTGGGAGGACTCCTGGGAAGCAAACAGGTCAACCTGCGCTTCCCCGAATCGACTCCAAATCAGCTGGATCGTCCCAGGGTGGAGTCTCCATTGTCGTGAGAGCACGTCGGCTGCACGATTCAGCTCTCCCGGAACATGAATGGCTCACAGTGATTTGAACCGCAAGTGACTCCAGAGGAGGAGATGGTGGGCGAGTTGTGATAGGCGCCGGGAGCGGACACCACCCTGATGGTTGATGTATGCTACTGTCGTGATGTTGTCTGTCCGGACCAGAACGTGCTTGCCCCGCAACATCGGAAGGAACCGACGCAGAGCAAGCCTAATGGCCAGCAACTCGAGGCAATTGATATGCCACTGCAGTCGAGGTCCTGTCCAGGAGCCTGAGGCTGCTTGTCCATTGCACACGGCACCCCAGCCCGTCATGGAGGCATCTGTGGAAACCACCACATGCCTGGACACCTGGCCTAGGGGCACACCAGCCCGTAAGAAGACAGGGTCTGAAGAGGCGGTGACACTCCGGGGAAACGCCTATTCGGAGTGAGCCACAATGCCATGCCCATCTCGGGACTCCATGCAACCAATGCTGTAGCGGTCTCATATGAAGCAGACTGAGTGGCGTGGCCGCGGCTGCAGTTGCCATATGCCCCAGGAGCCTCTGAAAGAATTTCAAAGGAACCGATGTCTTGTGCCTGAAGGCCGCAAGACATTTCAGCATTGATTGTGACCGTTCATGAGTGAGACAAGCGGTCATATTGACAGAGTCCAGCTCCATCCCGAGAAAAGAGATCCTCTGCACGAGGGAGAGTTTGCTCTTTTCCCGGTTGACCCGAAGCCCCAATAGACTGAGTAGCCGAAGCACCATGTCCCTGTGCTCGCACAACTGATCCTTCGAGTGAGCTAATATTAGCCAGTTGTTGAGATTCAACTGAGGATTCGGATGCCTTTTGCCCACAGGGGGTTCAGGGCACCCTCCGTCATCTTGGTAAAGATGCGGGAGACAGGGCCAGCCCAAAGGGGAGGACCTTGTACTGATATGCCCGACCCTCGAAAGCAAATCAAAGAAACGGCCAGTGTCGAGGCAATATCGAGATGTGAAAGTACGCGTAAGGTTGATGGCTGCAAACCAATCCTGGGGTCGAACGCAAGATAGGATGCGTCTCGATGTTAACATTCTGAATGGTAGCTGATGAAGGGACCGATTCAGAACATGCAGATGCAGGATTGGCCGTAACCCACCATTCTTCTTGGGTACGATGAAATAGGGACTGTTGAACCCTAAATTCATCTCGGCTGGAGGGACTGGCTCGATCGTGTCCTTCGCCAGCAGGACAGCGATCTCCGCACGCAGGACATAGGCATCCATCTCCGAATGAACGGAGGTGAAATGGACGCCTGTGAACCTGGGTGGGCACCTGGTGAACTGAATCGCGTAGCCGAGTTGGATCGTCCTGATCATCCAGCGAGTCGCACTGGAGCGCTCTAGCCAGACCTCGAGTCTGCGGACAATGGGATCAAAGGAGCGGTCACCGATGTACCCACGGTGGGGCAGCCAGGAGGAGAGAGGCGGCTCGGCCCCGGAAGCATAGCGTCTGGGAGGCGAGACGGCCTTTTGAAAACAGCACACGCCAACTCTCCCCCTTCCCGCTGTGGCGAATTGGCACCATGAAGCTGAATGTGAGGAAGCATAGCGTCACTCACAACCTGAACAAGGCAATAGAGGCCCAGAGGTTTGGAAAACTGCTCTTTTGGTGAGTGGGTGAAAGCCGCGACCTAAGTGAAGCCATGGTCATACGCTGGGCATGAACCATCCGTGAAAGCTGTGTCAGCATGACTGAGGCCCAGACAAGTGAGACAGTGTTCGTGGCCATTGTCAGAGGTGAGAAAACTCCCACACCCAGAAGCACACGGTCGAAAAGATGTTTTAGCGACCGTGTAGATGTTTTGGAAACTTGCTCTTTTAGTCGGGACCGACAAGGGGAGGACCGCCGCCAACTTGCCTAGTGCAGTCTCTCCGCTGATCCCATGTGATCCCATGACGTCAGTCAATGACGTAATGTCATAGTGACTGACTGAAAGGGAAATAATGTTTCTCTGAGGCACTGAATGAGAGATCCTGTGTCTGTGAGCACTTTTCGATTTAAACAGTGCATGTGAGATCAATCTGAAATGATCAGGGATCACTGAAATCCCACTCATGGTAACGCCCCCCTTTTTTGTTCAAACCCACTGTTTGTTTTTGACATCTACTGAGGATTTTGATCTTCTCATGTGTGATCAGCTGATACCTGAGCTGTACATGAACTGACGAGCTTCATACAAGCTAAAGTGCATGATGCACACACATCAGAGTCCAGGTCTGTCGACTTTGCACGGGTGTGAGGTAATGCCGGGTGAAGGGGACGTTACTAATCCTGCGTGTGAGATTTAAACGATGCACAGTGTGAGAGATGACCTGTTCTGATTTGCTCCCCATCTGGACGAGCACTAACCTCAAAAGAAATTGACCATTACAGACACTGCAGGTGTTTGATGTGGCCACATTTCCGAGAAACTATGTGCATCTGTGCATTTCAGGCTCTGAAAATGAGTACTGGCATATGACAGCTTAGCTGAAATTTCATCAAATTACTGCCTTGAAACCAGAGAAGTTGTGATATCGAATAAAATTGTGTCAGAGATGATGCGCATGTTACTGGAATAAAGTGGTTTGAGGCCTTGGCCTGAAAGGTGAAGATAAGCACGGTTTGAGTCTACTTATTAGTAGACTATATGTCTAGTGTCCTTTTTTAAGTGTGTTTAGTGGTTCTGCACAGGGCTTAAAAACGAAAAAAAAATCCATTCGGTTCACTCCGAGCAGAATTGATATTTTAACGTTTCTGTTCTTGC
>JAUMHE010000056.1:20529294-20547509 GCA_032359235.1 Enteromius mattozi | reverse complement strand
AATGTAAATGGTCATGAAAATAAAGAAAACACATTGAATGAGAAGGTGTGTCCAAACTTTTGGCCTGTACTGTATGTCTAACAGTAGCTGGCTATTACATACATAATTACAAACTGTAAGTACAGGCTGTTCCATAACTTAGTTACATAGTAAATACATTTTGTTTCAAGTAAGTACAACAGCTACTACTTAATTAGGTAATTACTCTGTATTATGACACCTTAAAATAAAGTGTTACCCAAACCTACCCTAACAATCTACCCTGAGATTTAGTAGACATGTAGTTGCAAATTAATGAGAATTACTTGACATGTAGTTACAAAATTACTTATAGTTCGTAGAATGTCGAAAGTGGACTATCAAAATAAAGTGTTACCAAAAAGGATAATGCTATCTCAAAATAACTCTGTCCCTGTAACGCTCAGACAAGGGACACAGGAGGCCGTAATTCAGGAACTGGATTCAGGATCGGCCCTCCTTGCCAAAACATTGGGACTGGATTCGGGAACAGCACTCCTGGCCGTGAGTCAGGAACGGCACTCCTGGCCGTAATTCAGGAACTGGATTCAGGAATGGCACTCCTGGCCGTAATTCAGGGACTGGATTCAGGAACGGCTCTCCTGGCCGAAACACTGGGACAGGACTTGGAGACTGCAGACCGGAATCCGCGGGGGACTGGATCGACACTCCTGACCGTGATTCTGGAACTGGACTGGGGAACGGCTCTCCTGGCCGTGACTCTGGGACTGGACTGGGGAACAGCTCTCCTGGCCGTGACTGTGGAGCGGAATCTGTGGGCAACTGGAACAACTGGAACGAGCGTTCAACCGTCTCCATGGTTCAATGGCTGGAACTGATGAACCTGGAGGCTCAGACAAGGGACACAGGAGTCAGGACTGAATAAATGTAACAGGGTTTACTGAACTGGATTCAGGAATGGCACTCCTGGCCGTAATTCAGGGACTGGATTCAGGAACGGCTCTCCTGGCCGAAACACTGGGACAGGACTTGGAGACTGCAGACCGGAATCCGCGGGGGACTGGATCGACACTCCTGACCGTGATTCTGGAACTGGACTGGGGAACGGCTCTCCTGGCCGTGACTCTGGGACTGGACTGGGGAACAGCTCTCCTGGCCGTGACTGTGGAGCAGAATCTGTGGGCAACTGGAACGAGCGTTCAACCGTCTCCATGGCTGTGGCAGGGTAAGGCAATGGTTCAATGGCTGGAACTGATGAACCTGGAGGCTCAGACAAGGGACACAGGAGTCAGGCCTGAATAAATGTAACAGGGTTTATTGTAATTCAGGCACTGGATTCAGGAACGGCTCTCCTGGCCGTAATTCTGGAATAGGGCTTGGAAATTGCGGACTGGAATCCGCGGGGGACTGGTTCGGCCCTCCTGGCTGCAATTCAGGAACTAGATTCAGGAACGGCACTCCTGGCCATAATTCAGGAACTGGATTCGGGATCGGCCCTCCTGGCCAAAACACTGGGACTGGATTCAGGAACAGCACTCCTGGCCGTGAATCAGGAACGGCACTCCTGGCCGTAATTCAGGAACTGGATTCAGGAATGGCACTCCTGGCTGTAATTCAGGGACTGGATTCAGGAACGGCTCTCCTGGCCGAAACACTGGGACAGGACTTGGAGACTGCAGACCGGAATCCGCGGGGGACTGGATCGACACTCCTGACCGTGACTCTGGAACTGGACTGGGGAACAGCTCTCCTGGCCGTGACTGTGGAGCGGTATCTGTGGGCAACTGGAACGAGCATTCAACCATCTTGGCTGTGGCAGGGTAAGGCAATGGTTCAATGGCTGGAACTGATGAACCTGGAGGCTGTGCAGCCACCAGCGGAACCTCTGGAGAAACTACGGTATTAACCGTCATCTCCAGATGTTGTGCAGCTACTGGCGGAACCTCTTGAGGGTCGACGGCTTTTTGGTGCAACGTTTCGGGGCCGGCAGCCATCCTGTGCAACGGCTCAGGGGCGGCAGCCATCTTTTGTAGTAGTTGGGGCTCTGAAGCAGTGGCCATCTTGAGCGCTGACTGTGGCTGAGGCATGGCGGCCATCTTGAGCGCTGACTCTGGCTGAGACGGGCGGACTGGGATTGGGATTGGGACTGGTACTGCTGGCTGAGGTGGGCGGACTGGACTTTCTGGGATCGGGACTGGCACTCCTGGCCAAGACGGGCAGACTGAATAGTCTGGGATTGGGACTGGCTCTGCTGGCCGAGGCTGAGGAAATCGCCGGGTTTTCTTGGCCGATCGAACAGATTGCAGTGCTGAGTCGTGAATCTTGGCTATGAAATGATTAGTCTGGGTAACCGGTGTCAGGATGGTGTTGACATCTTCCACTACAGTTAAAGATGAACCTCCCAGC
The DNA here is from genome assembly GCA_032359235.1 of Enteromius mattozi. Taxonomy (NCBI): domain Eukaryota; kingdom Metazoa; phylum Chordata; class Actinopteri; order Cypriniformes; family Cyprinidae; genus Enteromius; species Enteromius mattozi. The sequence continues at coordinate 20,545,124 of JAUMHE010000056.1, read as the reverse complement.
CATAAAGCCCGGTCCATCAGCCGAGAGAGAGAGCCCAGATTGTCGGTCAGGGAAACCTGCTTGGCCAGATCCTCAACCAGCCCCAACCAAAACAGCCTCCTCAGAGTTTGCTCGCTCCATGGCACCTGATGATAAGACTCCACGAACTCCTCTACATATTCATCAATTGGACGGCCATCCTGGATGTGGGTCTGGAGAAGTGCTTCCATGCCGCGTAGGTTTTGTTCTTTATGGTTAAGGGCTGAGCTTCTGTAACGCTCAGAAAAGGGACACAGGAGTCAGGACTGAATAAAGGTAACAGGGTTTATTGTAACACTTTTAAACAGAACATCAACTGAGGATTGGGACGAAGGTCCAAACATAAATCATGCAAACAAATCACATCATAGTCTTGCAGGCGATCTCCGGATCCCTATCTTCGTACTTGGCCCCTTTAACACAGGTAAGCATTCAAGGTAAGTATCTTACGACAGGAGGGACCACAAGATCAAAGGTGCTCGGTGCAGGTGAGAGAATCTTAGAGCAGGCGATCTCCGGAACGCTATCTTCATACTCGGCCCCTTTAACACAGGTAAGCATTCAAGGTAAGTATTCAAGGTCAGTATCTTACGGCAGGTAGGATCACAAGATCAAAGGTGCTCGGTGCAGGTAAGTGAGTCATAGGGCAGGCAGTAACGGCTGAGGAAGGAACTCCGTCATTCCAGGTAATACTTTACACTAATTAAATATGTTTTTATAATTTTATTAGTAGTTTGAATTATATTTTTTTAATATTTAATATTTTTATTTGTTTGTTTTTTATGTCTAGTTCTTTTATATTTTTTACATTTCACTTCAGTTATTTTAGTACATCAAGTTAAACCGAATGTAAACCATTTATTTCATTTTATCTTTTTTAAAAAAAATGTATAAACATGAAAGTTCAAGCCTTGATTTCAAACGTCCAGGCATTATATACAGTATCACAGTTTGTCTTGAAGTCTTATGAATTTTTCAATATATCGTTTTTATTACTTTATACCAATTGATTACATTCTTTTGGAGTCATTATTGTAAATGAATGGAGTTTATACACAGATGAATGGAATCACCTGAATGGAAATCATGTCTGTGGATTATGAGGGGGCAGGATTAGCTCTGATGATTGTGTACAACACAATTAGGTCAAATACAGACCATTAACTCTCTGTTTCAGTATATGAATGCAGAAAAAATGTATTTTTTGACCTGGGTTAAAGTTGAGCACTGAGTATTTGACTCTGACTCTGTTATTTTTAGGGTCATTAAATGTCCCTCTCAAGTGACTGGATTTTGATTCAGGCCTGCTGTGAATTCAAGTCAGTCCCATTCATACTGACATTCACAACCTGCACCTGAAAATAAGATATCCATTTATCTAAAAGGACAGAAATAGATTGAATTGAGAAAAGTGGTTGTTGTTTTTTTTTTTAGAATGGAGCCAGACTGAGCGCGAGTTGCTAAAACAATGACCAAATAGCTATTTGGCTATTGATTAACATTATCCAATAGTCTGCAAGTCTAAGTGGCATCAGTAAGCACAGTTGTTTTAGAAGAGCAAGTCATTTTTATCTGAGAATAGAAAGTGCACTAATGAATCGTTCACAATAAGACCAGGAAGTAAATTTTGTTATCGAATGTATGACTTCAAAGACTTGCAATATAATATACAATGGTGATTTTTGTTTCTGAAACTAAAAAGCAGGGTTATTTTATTTAACTAAAACATAAATTATGACTTAATTACCACTTAAAGCTATTGCTTAAAAACAAAATAACAGAAGAAAAATAAAATATTTAAAAAATACATAAATATTTTGTTTCAGCTATTTGCCAAGGCAACATTTTCCATGTTTTTTAGTTTAATTTGAAGTATTAAAATAACTACAATTAAATACATTAAAATGAATAAATAAATATTGTATAGACGGATACATTATAAACAATTTAACTAATTAAATTAGCTTAAATTAGAATAAAAATAATATTGGTGAACCAGGGTTAAAAAACTAAGTAAATATAAAACATTAAAAATACATTTCTATTGTATTTTTCTTATTATCTCAGCTAGCTACAGAGGCAACATTTCTCATAGTTTAACTTAATGTACTAATATACTGTAACCACAACTGAAATAAAAATGAAAAAACAAACAAACTATGTAGTCATTTGAAAAATGTCAAAAACATACAATTATACATAAATTAAATAAAAAACAGAAAATGGAAAAAATAAAAACAATTCAAAATATTAATAGTATTTCAATGCTAATAAAATAACTCTTTTTGTTATTGTTATATATATATATATATATATAAAATACTGTGTGCATTCAAAATTTTTGTGTTATAAAGATCGGGTTTGGAATGACATGATGGTGATGTGAGTAAATAAAGACAGTAGGTTTATTTCGTGTGAACTAGTCCTTTAAGGGTGAAGTATTTGAACTGGTTAGTGCCCTCTTAGGTGGCTTCCAACTACAAAGCAAGCTCAATGAGCCGTGTGTGTGTCTGTACTCAATGGGCTTATTACCTCACCCTCATCTGTGCCTGACCCGGCCCCCGCTATCACACACGTAACCATAGTAACAACCCAGCACCATCACGGGCTGCTTTTTCTCAATGCAAATTGACTTTGTGCTTCTAAAGCCCCCCGGATCTTCAACCCTTCACCAGTACACCGCTCTCACAAATTAAACAGGCCAGACAAAGTGTCACATTTCAACAATGAAATGATTCTGCCATTCAGCTGAGATGTGAGAAAGTGTGCGTTTATGAGAGCATGTGTGTGTTGGTGGGGTTTAGATCTGTGTTTCTCTACCTTTTCTGTCACATACCTCACAAACCCTTCATCGGCACCAAACCTTAAGTGTGTACTCATGTATAGTGATTTTTTTTCTTCAGAAATATAATTAATATTCTCACCATGGCCTTTATTGCAAGCATTCAACTAATAAGAGCATAATAAGAATAAGAGTGTAATTTTTAATATATTTTTAATATATATTTTTTTTACATTTATTTTTTTATTAGACATTTAATTTCTATTTTAAAGTACAATTTAATGTAATTAAAATACTACATTTATTATTATTAATAATAATAATAATTATTATTATTTATTATTTTTGTATATATATATATATATATATATATATATATATATTACATATTAATATATTATTATTCAAAATGGCATATTCTAAATGCAAAATAAATGTTTAACAGAGGTTGTGTGATGCCCTCATCCTCAAAAACCATTAACAAAACTACACAAGTTCACAGAAAAATACTACCTATTTCATATGTTGTTACTAGTTTTTATTTATATAATAAGAATAATGTAAAATACAATATTTTAAAATAGAACAGGTTTAATTAAAGGTTTAACAAAGCAAAATCTTTCTGACATGGACAGGTTGTGTCACTCTCATTCTCAAAAAACAACAACAACAACAACAACAACAACAACAACAACAAAAAACCTACACAACATCAATTAAATAAAACATTACCTGTCTGCATAAAGTATGGTTTCATTTATTTATTCACTTATTCAATTTTTATCAATTGATTATTATCAATTATTATCTTTGAAACAGTGAGCTTGAGATATTGATAAACAAAAATGAGCGATTTGCCTGATAGTGTCATGTTAATAATTGTGCATATACTGTATCATTGGGCCTGTGCAGTTCATGGTGATATTAAGACATTCCCCTGTTTGATTTTAAGGATATTTTTACTTGTACAGTGTTCGGCTGATACCTGATGGAGCGAGATCAGTTGAGAAGAACTGCAGTAGACCAAAGTGAAGCGTTGTTGTACTTGCAGGAGCACAAGGTGTTTTAAGCAGGAGATGCAGACTCACACACATTCTGTCTCTAGTTGGTCCTCAGAGGCTCTTGGGCTTGTGTTTAGTCTGTCTGTCTCCACAACAGCGAGTCTGGCGGGCAGCCAGGAAAACATCTCTAAGGGTGTTTTCACTTGAGTCCTCTTTACGTAAAAAGAGCTCAAAAAGTGAACCAAGCGAAAAAGAACCCAGTTTTCTTTGCATTTGTATCATCTTCTGCATTAAAAGTGGATGATGTTATTGAGTTCATTTGATTTTGGAACTCAGACTTTCACAGATTTATTTGTAGTCACCTGATGTAGAAACGGTCAAATAGAAAATCAGCTATTAGACCTCACTGAGTGAAATGCGGCAAGGATTGTTTTCACAAGAAGAAAAATTGTGCATATATTGTAATAGTTCAGAATGTATGCAACATTGTTAATACTGCTGAAATGGGTTGAGAACATAATTAAACTGACTTATGAATATTAAAACAAGGCTACCGCTTATGAGAACAAAATTATAAAATGAATAGGAGTTTTACATTAGGATAACAAAGTCACTTATATTGCCCATTTTATAAAACTTGTTTATGCAATCATAATAAAGTCATAAAACGCTTAAAAAGTAACAAAATCAGTAATAAAACACCTCTAACCACTAAACCGCAATTTGAGGAATCATTAGGTTCAGCTCCAATTATGAGCAATGATAAATCACATTTGATATTTAATTTGTAGTTTGCGTTGAATAAAATTTCTCAGAATTAAGCTAAATGAGCAATAATAGTGAGTGATTCTCACTTTAGCTAACAGCACTGATTATGGTCTAATACTAGTCTCACATATATAAATGATTTTATAGGAACTTTTCAGTCTGCAGTGTTTAACTCGTTTGCTGATACTCTTGAGTTTTTGCTGTCATCTGGTGGATTTTAGGACGCAGTACATCTCGTTTCTATGGTAGTGTTAAGCCTGGCATATGGAATACTAGTCAGAAAGATCAAAGTGTTTGAAATGGAACCATTAGACAAAATTGAAAAACAAATCTGTAAAAAAGTTTGCATATGTGTGTTATGTTTTATATAATCATTTCTCATACATTAGCCTTTTATGGCTCATATATTATATGATATAGATATATGATATAGATCCAAACTGAGCAAAAATATACAATTTTGTGCAGATTTTTAAATTCTGATCCCTGTAATGTTAAACAATGACATCTTCATAACAGTATAGCAGAATACTTACATAAAATGCATATACTGTAAATATCAGTTGCCACATTGTATCTCCAGTAATATGACTTATAAGATGATTTTCAAATATTTAGTTTGATGGTATGCAGTGCAATACAAAGATGATTAAACATTCCTCAAATCCTGATCATTATATTTGAGACTCACATTTGAACATGAACATCGCTAAAAAAATGTGTATGGATAATCAAGTATACTGTAAACATAAGCTGCTTTAAAAGCTGATTTTATTTGATATAAAAAATAAAACTATCAATCAGATGAATACATGTAGTAGCTTAACTTTTAGCATTTTAGAAGTTTGACCATTAAATGTGATACAATAATGTTTTAAAGTAAATGTTGCACTATTTTTCCTTTTTGTGGTTGTAATGCTCACCTGCATTAGTGCCTCTATTATGGATTTTTTAAAATGACCAAGTGAATGAAAATATCCTGCAAGGTTTTAAATCACGAAAGTGCACTGTATATGAAGTTATTGTCTCTCAAAAGTCAACATGAAACATTAGCATATACTGTATTACCCGCCCACTTGTTGGTCTTTTCGTGTTGGTCTGAATGAAAATGTCAATTTATTCTTTGGCACTAGGTGGCGCTATTGTAGCGTTAAAAGCTCCAAGCACTGCTTTAAATGAAATCAGCCAATCACCGGAGGGGTTTGGAAAAACTAATCGTTAAATGAATCTTGAATGAATGAGCCGTTAAACTAATAAGGTAGAAATAAATGCATATTATAAGAAAAAGCATTAATGTCAACCTATTGTTTGGGACTCCCAAAATAAAAACACCTTTTGGCCATAATAGGGGCACTTTAAAGTAAATCCTGCCCTGTTTTTTCCACTTCGTGATTGTAAAAATGCTCACTGCATGTTAAAACAACCAACACTGTTTGTGTTCAATAAATACTACTATTTAATTTTAAGTTATTGTTTTAACCTTACCTTCCTGAACGGTTATAGAACATGAGCTCATTGTAGTTTGGCCGTGAGTTTGGTTCTCAACCAGCAGGGGAAGCACTGAGACCTTCACATCCAGTTATCAAGTGCATTGGGGATTTCACTTGTTCTTAATTGAGCACTACAGTGATGTATTTTTGTAGTTCAATCCAGAAATTTGCTTTACCCTGGTTCCCTCTCGAAAAACCAGTTGGATTTTTTACAATATTGCAGAAAATGAGCTTTGTGACCAACAAAAATTGTATTATTCTTATGTATTTTGTTTCTTATTTAATGTACAATCTTTACGAACTCAGGATTTATGAATTTTGAAGCCCAAATACAATCAGCAGAAGTAAAAAGCTAAACATTGGCTATAAATGAACTACACAATGATCACATGACTTTAACATCATCATTATTAAACTTTCAATCGCATCTAGTCTTTATTTAAAAAGCATTTCCCTTAAAAGTTTGAGTTTGCGAACTCTTGTGAATGGTATGCAAACACAATAGTCGAAGATTTTACCTGCTCAGTGTTGTGACATTTAATGACAACCTCTGTAGTCCCATTTAGGCACTGATATTCTGAAATTATCATTATATTCTGCTGTTTAATTGTATTTTCAGCATGTAAAATAATGCATTTTTAATTTAATTTATTATTTTTTAAAGATGGAATGGATGAATTTTCCTTTCTTGAAATAAAATAAAGGTTAACTAAAATAATTCTTCTTGTTGAAGCTGTTTGCTAATGCAAAAAAAGAAAAAAATAATACAAAAAAAAAATAAAATAAATAAAATAAAACGCAGTCATTATTGTTTATGCTCTTTTCCCTAAATTCTTGTTAAAATGGTAAAAACATTTGCATGTTATTTGTCCTGCAGAATTTGTGCTACAGATGTTAATTGTCAATATTAATTGTTTTGTCAAGGCAATTTATGCTCTTACTCTACTAAGTGATATCATTTTTTTTACATGTCAGATGATAAAACAGGTAAAAATCTATCACAGACACTTGACATGAACACTTCTGACTTGAACCAGGTAAAAAAAAGCAAATGTCCACAACTCAATTGCATTATGACACAGATTCCTGAACAGGTAAATCATTTTGTAATTCATGTTCTGATCTTACCTGTAATGTTGTACTGTATATCATCAGCATCATATTTGCCTTATAAGTCCACAATAATATATGCATATCTCACAGCACAGTCAAACTGAATGTGTTCAGGGGCTTTCAGGATAATATCCTCACTCTTTAGACATATTACAAAAAAAATTAACCTGTTTTGAAACTTTTGTTTTGCAATATTGACTTTGTGATGCAGACATTAATTTTTAAATTGTGTCTTTTCAAGGTGATTTTTGTTTTTACTTTAGTAAGTGATGTATTTTTTTTTTTTTCATTTGGTGGATGAAAAGACAGATGTAAAAATACACCAGATACAATACATATAAATACATTATATGCAAATCACATGGCATATTCAAACTAGGAAGTTTTTATTGTTTCAGTTTGCAGTGATCAAAAACATCATATTTTCTTTATCAGCCTACAAAAATATATGCCTATCACATGGTACAGACTTTGAGATACAGACATGAACTTTCAAATTGTCTTTTCAAGGTGATTTGTGTTGTTACTTTACTAAGTGATGTTTTTTTTTGTTTTTTTTAGATAAAAACCAACGACTGTGTTGAACATGATCAATTCGTACGTATTTTACGAGGTGGCAAATTCGAACAAATTCGACCTCACTCGTACGATTTTGTACAATTTGTCTAAACCCCAGTGACTGGTAGGTTTAGGGGCGAGGTTAGGTGTAGGTCATTCGTACAAATTCATATGAATGGGCAACTCGTAAAATCGTAAAAGCAAAAATATTATGATTTCGTATGATTTAGCAAAAATCGTATGAATTCGTACGAATTAGCCCTCCCCCGTAAAATATGTACGAATTGCCATGAGATCGAGCTCATAAAAACAGGTGCAAAAATACACCAGAATATCACAGAAACTTGAGGATGAACACTTCAAATGTGAAGAAACCACCTAGCAACCATCCAAAATGCCCTAGCAACACCCTGTCAACCATTACAGTACCCCTGCATTGTAACAGTGATTTCTGAAAATACACATGTAAATACAACTCACTTCTTTAGAAAATCCAAAAACATTATTGTTTCAGTTTGAACATCATATTTTTTTGTCAGCCTACAAAAATATACGCACATCACATGGCACAGTCAAACTAGGAAGTTTTCAGGGGTATTCAGGATAATATCATTATTATTCAGACATATTACAAGAAATAACTTGTTATTAAACTTTTGCATGTGATTTGCAGTCTTACAAACTTTGAGCTACAGACATGAACTTTCAAAGAATCTTTTCAAGGTGATTTGTGTTGTTACTTTACTAAGTAATGTTTTTCTTTTTTTTTTGGATGATAAAAACAGGTGCAAAAATATGCCAGAATGTCACAGAAACTTGAGGATGAACACTTCAAATGTGAATCGGTAAGAAACCACCTAGCAACCATCCAAAATGCCTTAGCAATACCCTGGCAACCATTGCAGTACCATTATAACAGTGATTTCTAAAAATACACAGGTAAATACAACTCACTTTTCTTTAGAAAATCCTAAAACATTATTGTTTCAGTTTGCAGTGATCAAAAGCATCATATTTTCTATATCAGCCTAACAACCTAAAATCGCATGGCGCAGTCAAACTAGGATGTTTTCAGGATAATATCATTATTATTATCTAGACATATTACAAGTAAAAATGAGCTCATATCTAACTGAGAGGCTAATCACCGTCCTGTAGTATGATTGCACCCATTGGAGTCATGAAACAGGCCTCTGATGAATGGATAAAGAGCCAGTATCAACACGATCCCGTCCAGAAACACACTGTTTTACAGCGAACCTCTGACTGTATTACCTTTAATAAAAAAGAAAAATACCAGTCATAAAGAAAATAGCCTCCCCCACAGAATAGTTCATTTTCCTGCCGCAGAAGCTATTAGTTTCTCCCTCTGCAAAGCAATTTACATCTTCATAAACAATTACAGTCCTGCTTGGGCAATTTACGCCATTGTTTTAAGGACGTCGCACAACCGAAATTAATATTCCGAGCCGATGGAGCAGAAGTGGAGGGGTCATTAGCTGAGCTGCCTGGGAAATGCAGCCGAATCTTCAGCCATAAAGTAGCGTAATCCTCCTTGTTTTAGCCATTCAGGATCTTTATCAACAAACAGATCTTCTGATAAACAAGACATTATGAGTCTGCGTTAGGTTTGTTCTCTGTAGTAAACAAGAAATGAATTTAGCATGTGGATGAGTCCGGATGCCTAAATTAGCTTGAACAGATAGACATATTAAATATTTATGCCAGCTCCGTGTGAGATTGTCCGTAGTGTTTTTAAAAGCACCAGAACGATGCTAATCTCAATCTTTCGTGGCATGCTGTTGGACGGAGAAATGAGAAAATAAATAGACAAATCAGACAAAGGAAGAGGAGGTCATGAAGAAATCTAAAAGAGAGAGAAACTGAGGAAAAACAAAGAAGAATTCAAGAAAGCATGGGCTAAATTATAAATGGCACTTTTATACTCTTGAAAGAGAATGTGAAATCTTCCTCGTGTATTTACCATTTATATTGCATGTTTACATTTTTGTTGATTTCTTTGCTTTTTGACAATAATTTCTAATTAAAAGCAAAAAAAAAAAAAAAATTATTGGATAACATTCGTCAGTGAATTAGGTATTATGAAGCAACAATAAACTAAAAAGGTAAAAAAGCTAAAATATAAAATATATATTATGCTCACCAGAGCTGAATTTATTTGATCAAAAATACAGTAAAACAGTACTAATATTGTGAAATATTATTACAATTTAAAATAACTGTATTGTATGTGGCTATATGTTGAAATGTAATTGATTCCTGTGATCAAATATACATTTTCAACATAATTACTCCAGTCTTCAGTGTCACTTGATCCTTCAGTGATCATACTAATATGCTGATTTGCTGTTCAAGAAACTTTTCTTATCATCATCAATGTTGAAAATTGTTGTGCTTCTTCATATATGTGTGGAAAGTGTGCATATTGCTGATGAAGAGAGTAAAACGTTTTACTCTTGCTTAGTAAAACTATTTAATTTATATATATATATATATATATATATATATAAAACTGTCCCCAAACATTTGAAAAGTACTTTTATTACACATTTTAATGTGTGTGTGTGTAATTTCTAAATTAATCTAATATTATAAAAATTGTGTTTTGTTCATTTATGATGCCTATTGTCTTACATACCATATCTTTTTAGTTGAACTGGCAGTGAGTTAGGACTCTTAACATCTCAAATAAAACAATTTCCACATCACATACTATCACAACCATCCACAAACACAAGTCTCCTTGAGCAAACACCTTCATTTCCTGTCCTCTCGTTGACCTCTGTCAATCACAGCACCTCTGTGACTCACTGACTCAGCTTTGCTATTGGCTGAAACACTGGCTGAATGTTTATCATGATGTTGATGTTTCGAGCAGTGCAAAGCTAGATTTGCTCATACAAAGTTCATACCAAAAGTTCATACAAAAATAAATCAAATGTAAAAATCAGATATTAATTAATGAGAATGTCTTACAAACTGTCCAGGTCGACATCTGTTTAATTTGACTAAATTGTTCCAAATTAATTTGCAATTGATTGATCATGTTATTTTGGTTCATTATGCAGGATATGGTTAATTGCATTTCACAAAGGCCCTAAAGTGTGTTGTATGCTCTTTATGAGCAATATAAACACTGTATGAAGAGACTTGACTGTAGTAACCAAACATACGGCGATCAGTTTTAGGAAGTCATTTCGACATTTATGATGCGATTTTGTCAGTCAATCTTTGTGAATAAATACTTACTGTTTACATAGAGTTATGTATGATTTGCTTGTTTCCCCATGGAATAAAAAAACACAAAGTGGAAATATTTATGCAAAAGTTTTTCCAAAAACATTCTGGGTAATGCTTAATTCAGTGTTTTGGGTAAGAGTTTTTAATGTTTTTAATGCCACCCTTTTCTATTTTGTCAAACTATCTTAACAGTATTAAACTTGTGTCAATAATAGAGAATTAGAGCATTATGTAATAGGCTATATATTAAAATAGGCCTACGTATATATAAAAAGAATATATAGGCCTAAACAACTTTTTAATTGAGGCTAGACCTATATTTAATTGACGAAAATTCAGTAAAAATTATTTCCTCCTCTCTTTTGTTTGCAGTTTGTGAATGTGCCAGACTTCCGGTTTATTTGCCGCTGAAGGTAAACAAGAATAACAAAGCGTAGTAAACGGTAATTGCGCCTCAAACCAGTGTTATGTAATTAAATTATTTTGATAAACAGCATAAGGGACTGCTATTGTACATGTAAAATAACCAGAAGCCTCGCACATTAACATTACAAATGTTGGCGCCCGTTATCACGTTGAAAACAAGAGTGATACGGCTAGTGACATCTCAGAGGCCTGACTGTGCGTTTCTCCATAACTGTGATGTTTTATTTTGTGCCACAAGGGGGCAGTGCTTGGTAAACAAAACCACACTTAGGCTATGGAGCTGTTATATTGTGTTATTCACAGTGTCATATACTAAAAAAGTCTGCTGAATTTCTTTTCTCAACAGTTGAACAAACCCAGATGACGCCACAAGCAAAGGGTTCTTGAGGGTTATGATTTATAAGTTTTAAACCTGGATTTTTCTGGAGAAAGAGCCAGGTGGGGGAGGAAAATGCCAAGGTATGTAACATTCATATCATTTAAATAATAAATCACTCTAAGGTAAAGACTGTGGTGGGAGTGTATGAATATTTAAAATGTGGAGTTTACAGATCAGAAACATTGACAGTGGACGAATACTAATTTCCTGCGGCCGGTATCTGATGAGGGGTTAAACTGGACGCTGGATACATTATTCATTTCCTTTCTTCCTGTTATTTTCGTACCTTTGATAGGCTTCCTTTGGTCAGGCCACTCCTGTATATTTTACTGTTTTATCTGAAAAACAGTGGGGGAAAAAAAGAATTTCCACTGAAATATTAATATATCGAAATCTTGGCATGTCAATGAGAGATCAGACAGGTAGAGTGTGTTTTACATAACAATTCAGGTGAAGATAAAGTTCACCTCCCTGCAAAACACAGACGGATGCATCAAATGTCTCCATATGTGTGTCCGCTCTTAATCTAGCTGTGGATGCATAATTTCTGTTGTAAATGGGTAAACAGAGTAGCCAGCAGGAAGATCTGGTTGGGTGTATGGAGCAGGATTCAAATGGTCATGGAAAAATGGGAAGTGTTAGGGAATAGTATATTTTACAGGTCTGGAAAAGTCATGTAAATGTATGTAATTAATATGCATTTTTCTATCTTACCTTTTTTTAAAATAATCTTTTAAATATTTCCATTTGCAAGTAAAATTATGATTGTTGAAGGCCTTACTAGAGACATTTACAGTGACAGTAAAGATTTTTACAATGTTACAAAAGACTTCTGTTAGAAATGATAAAAAATGTAGCAGTTTCCACACAAATGTGAGGGCAGCACAACTGTTTTCAGCATTGATAATAATGGGAAATGTTTCTCAAGCAGAAAATCAGAATATTAGAATGATTTTTGTAAGATCATGTGATACTAAAGGTTGTTTAATGATTAATAATAATGCTGAAAATTCAGCCTTGCATCACAAGAATAAATTACAATTTAAAATATGTTTGAGATTTGTTTATTATGAACTGTAAAAATATTTTACAGTATTACTGTTTTTACTGCATTTTTTAATCAAATAATTGCCACCACCTGAGCATAAAAGTACACATACCTGTAAGACTATTAAAATTTGTATAAAAATTCTGAAAAATCTTACTAACTTTACATTTTTGAATGATAGATGATGATTAGTGATTATACATGTATAATATGTAGTTTATTGGATTGGATTTGTATTATATATGTATTCATTGCTTACCACTTTTACTGTTATTTGTTGTAATATCACTATTGTTTTATGTATAATGCTTTGGCAATACGCAATCATTATGGTAAAGTACTTTAAATTGAATTTACATTTGAATGTACAATGAAATTAATCAAAATCAACAAAAGAGCAATGATATGCAAGTGCTATGACAAGCCTCGGTTAGCTTAACGTACACATAGCAAGGTTTTTTGTATTATATAATAAATAATAAGAATAGATAGAAAAGATAAAGAATAGAGAAGCTAGTTTTTTTTAAAGATAAGAGATTGTTTTAGAGTCAGGGGGATCAAATAAAGAATTAAAGATTTTAAATATAGACATTTATTATTTAAATTTATTCAAATAAATAAATGCAGTCAATTAAAAAAATAAAAATAATATATATATATATATATATATATATACACACACACACACAATTTATGTTCACTAGTAATCTATATGAAATGAAAATCTATACAAAATGATTTTAAAAATGATTCATCTGTTGTAAACCTTAAAGACTATAAAAGTCATGTACTGTATATTCACTGTGGGAATTCTGAAATCAGTTATCCTCAACTAGTTTGGATGTGAGAGTGAAGTAAAAACACGTCTTTCTTTTGTCAGATCATAATCCCTATTTTTCCCAGGGAACGTGTGTTATTCCCTTTTAAATGAAAGCAACAGTAAAGGAAGCGCTGGAGGAAATCAATTCGATGTAAATTATTAAGAATGGAAGAATGCGGCCGACTCCCCCCCTCCACCATCATACAGAGACAGAGAGAGAGAGAGAGAGACGGGCTGGCAGGTGGACTGAAGCCTCTCGCCCTGTCTCTCTCTCTGTCTCTGTCTCTCTCTCATTAGCGGCTGGAGTCGGGGGTTCCCTGAGAGTGAGGAGGCAGAGAGCTCGGCGGGGGAGAGATGGCCGGACCTTCACATCCTCGGGCTCATGCTCTTTCTCTCTCCCTGGAAGCTCATTAGTACGAGCACTGATGCATAAGAGCTGGTCATTAGCTTGCTCTCTCTCTTTCTCCCCTCTTTTACCTCTCAACAGTCTCCGTCCGTCTGTCTGCATCTCACTGCTGCTCCGAACTGAGACAGACACGAGACGATGAGCGTCAGACGATTAACAGACAGACACAAATGACTGTCCTCCTTTCGCCTCTAGATCCGTTCTCTTCTCAACTCAGTTTCAACTTATTTTAAAGTATGTTTTTGGCAAGATTGTTTACAGCTACAAAACAATGACAAAACAGAAATATAATAAACAATAATTATGCAATAAATAAATATACAATATTATAACAGATGATAAAATAACATTAAAGTAAGGTGCTAAATGATTAATAAAAGTAATATATATATATATATATATATATGTATATGTATTATATATGAATAATAAGATAATGTTTTCATCTTTATATTAGTGCTATCAAATGATTAATCGTGAATAATCACATCCAAAATAAAAGTTTTGTTTGCATAATATATGAGCGTGTACTGTGTATATTTATTATGTGTATACAAATGCCAACACATGCATTTATTTATTAAGAAAATTTTTATGTTTATATATTAATATATTTATATATGATATAAAATTAATATAATAATAATAATACAAATATATAAATGCATATATATGTAAATATTTTCAAAATATATACGGTATGTGTTTTTTCATATCCATAATCAATAATAAGCACAGTAGACATACATATTATGTAAACAAAATTGTTGATTAAAATGATTAATCGCGAGTAATTTGAATTCACTACTTTATATCAAGAAATTGTTCTCTTTTATTGTATAATTTCTTCACTCCTTTTCCCATTTTCTCATCATTTATCTCTTTTCTCTTCACTTCTCAATTTTTTTTTCTAATCTTGTCTCTGCTTCTCAACTCTCAAGCTCAAGCTCTCAAGCTTTTTTGCTCTCACTTTCTTCTCATCTCACCTCATAACCCTCTCCTCTCCTCTACTGGCATTTATCATTTTTTCCTCTTCTCATTTATTCTTCTTTCCTTCATTTATCCTGCTTTGCATATCATTTTCTCTTTTCATTTTCTCCTCTGCTCTCATCTCATCTCTGCTCTCTCATTTTTTTGTCCTCCCTTCTTTTCAGCTAGCCATTCTCATCTCCTCTTATTTCTCATCTCGTCTCATCTGATGAGTTGACAGTGAGAGCAGTTCAAGGTCCAATTCAAGCCTTTCTGATGGAGTCCATCTTCCAAAGCAGTGAGTAAACATAAATGCCTGACCATCTCTCTCTCTCTCTCTCTCCCTCTCAGTACCTGGTGACTGACCAGAGAAAGACTCTCAGTAAATAAGATCTCTCTCTCTCTCTCCTCATTGGTTGTGTGCTGTAGGGGCTGCTGGTAAATAATGTCTGGTGAGAACCGTGTGCCCGCGAGCAGGGTGAGAGCCGGATCACAGCGCACTCCTGGGGCTTCGTCAGTCTGTCTATTCTTCCCCCATTCTCTCTCCTTTTCTCCTTATTTCATTCCTGTCTTTTTTCTCAGTCTGACACATACACAATTCACGTGACACCTGCCTTTCACACACACACACACACACAGCTAGATACAGAATCATGACTGGGAATTTGAACTGAATTGGATTTACAGTTAGAGAAAGAAATTTAGCAAAGTTGCACTACAGCTGGTTCAAAATGCAGCAGCTAGAGTCCTTACTAGAACCAGGAAGTATAAGCATATTAGCCCGGTTCTGT
>JAUMHE010000056.1:20453803-20483958 GCA_032359235.1 Enteromius mattozi | reverse complement strand
TTATATAGATATTTATTTTTCTATATTTTTTTAAATAATAAACCAAAATAACTACAAAAATTAATCATTGCCCTGTGAAGGCAAATCAAAAGAAGCATATATGCATGAAAAAGTGACCTACACTGACCTTTTAGCTCACCAGAAACTATGCAACACTCAGAAGTTGTTTAAAAAATAATAATTAAGCAAATAAGTTGTATTTAACAAGAAAATCACAAGCTGACATCACTTCTGAAACCACTTATTCATAGGCATAATTATTAGTGCTGGGCAACGATTAATTGCATCCAAAATAAAAGGTTTTGTGAACATAACATATGTATGTGTAGTGCTGTGTGTACTTGTATACTGTGTATACGTATTTACGTATATAAAAAGACATACACATACAGTATATATTTAGTAAATATGCACATGTATATATTTATATTAATATAATTTACTGTACATAAATATAAAAACAACATTTTTCTTAAATATATACATGCATGTGTGTGCATGTATATATATACATAATAAATGTGCACAGTACACACACATATATTATGTACACAAAACTTTTATTTTGGATGTGATTAATCATTGCACAGCACCTTTTTCAACTTTTTTTTTTAATTTACTGATGTTTTTGTTTCAAGGGACACAACATGCACTACACATGTAACTTAAAAGCGGGTCAATTCACTGAAAAAACATGGCAGATATGCATAAAGGAGTGCATTCTCACTGGATTTTCAGCTCACTGGAAACTACACGCTCAAAGTTTGTTTACTTTTTTGCAAAGCATATAAAACCCTAAGATGCAAACAAGTCAGCAAGCTAATCATCAATCCAGTGCTCTATTCACACAGACATGAGCTTCACTCACTTTTTTTTTTAATTATTGGTTTATTTTATATGATTCTTTTTTAACTAGATGCTTTCCATAACACAAATTCGAAATGTATCATTGTATTATTTGTTGCATTTATCAGATGTCTTAATTTTTCTTTTTTCCTTTAAAAAGGAGTCATTCTGTGAAGGCAAAACAAAAGTGGCATATGCATGAAAAGATGCATTTACACAGGCATTTTAGGTGCATCACACACTTTAGTGTCTTTACCTTTGCACACAGCTAAAACACTAAGTTGAAAGCAAGCACATAAGACAGGTTTTAAAGGAATAGTTCACTCAAAAATTTTAATTATGTCATTTACTCACCCTCAAGTAGTTCCAAACCTGTATGAATTTCTTTGTTCTGCCGAAAACAAAGGAAGATACTTTAAAGATAGTTTGTAACCAGGCTGCTTTGCATCACCATTGACTTACATAGTATTTTTTTTTTCCTACTATGGAAGTCAATGGTAACCAAAACAGCCTGGTTACAAACTTTTTTTTTCAAAATATCTTCTTTGTGTTCGGCAGAACAAAGAAACTCAGAATATCATTATTCTGTACGAGAATATCAGATTCATACAGTGACCGATTTCCCTTGGTAGTCACCACTAAATTGCAACCAGTTCTGAAAAAAAAAAATTCTCCAAGAGGTGCTGAATGTGCATCAAACACGTGGAGACAGGATTCTGTGCAACATCCATGAAAGTTCCCTGACTTTTAAGTTGCACTGGCCGATGTGACAGGACAAGAATCGATGCCTTGTAACCATGTGAAGACCATCAACACCGCAATTAATCAAACGCAACATGTTGAGAGGCTGCTTTTAACCTAACACATCAGAGTGTTAATAAATATTAATAGCTTTCATTTGCACACCACTTTTAACTCTATTTAAGAGCTATAAAGGCAGCGTCGGTGTGCATTTTGCGCTGCACTCAGATCATGGCTGCCAGCTGTAAAAGCCGTTTGACAGGAATACTGAGGATCTAAGTGGCAGAATATTGAATTGACATTTCCAGCAAGCCTCTGATCAACCACAGTTTTCCTTTACAAGTCTGCAAAGGATTGCAAATAAAAAGCCTTGTTACAGTTGTTCTTTCCGTCCAAATAACCCATAAGCACAGCCATGCAGATTAACAGACGGATGACTGGCCATCTTAATGGCAGTATATAAAAAAAACTGAGCTGGTAACAAAGAGTTGAAGGACAGACGTGATAATTGACTAAGATATGTTGAAGAATAAGCATTTGGAGAAGCAGATTTCAAATTTGAAAAATAAATAAATAAATAAAAATAATTCACTTGATAAAACTTTATCAACATTCCCAAATGTTGTCCCAAATGCACTGAGAAAAAGAAAAAAGTTGATGTAGTAACATTTTTTACTAGGTCTCACTATATAAGGACTCGGAGACATAAACTTAATTTTCAAGAGTTAGTTCACTACTTCATGTGATTAAAAAAAAAAAAAAGTAAAGAAGCGGGTCTTCACTGCAACCTACCCAATTAAAAGTTTTTGGTTTAAAAAAATAATATGACAGAAGTATATTACTATTTTACAGTAGAAATGTTTTATTTTTATACAGTAAAACACTGTTTGCCAAAAAATAAATATGAATTTGTTCAGTAGCAATTTGTTATATTTTAAAAAAAGTCATTTTTTAAAAGTCCTGAAAAATGAAAACACAAAACATGGAATTTGAGAAAAAATAAAACCGATTTATGGCCTATGCTTGGCATCTTCTATTTAACAAAAATACAAACAAAGAATCTTCCTGACACTTCTGTCAGCCACCATAATCAACTAAAAACTAGCAATGGAGTTGCTAGTGGAGTTGCTACATTGGCCAATATTTGTTTTAAAACTTTCTGTCTGTAAAAATGAAGCATTACCTTTGTAAACCCCTGCATTTTTCCTTTACTTCCCTTGTGGCGTGCTATTCTCATTGAAATCAATAGCTAAGTGTGAACTCTAGTGTGCACGTTCACTTAATTCTCAGAGTATAACGAGCCCTTGATGTGAGTGGGAGTGTTTTTGGCATAGTAAAGTGAAATAGCTGCTCTGATCACCAGTCACCGGTTAAATGACAACAATCCTTTAAGAGTCGCCACCTTCCATTAAACGCAAATGAATGTACAATTATTTATGCAGTTAAGTAACGATTGCATCTGAATGTGCTGTATTTGCATGTTCGGTATTCTTCCAATTAAAAGCTAATTAATTAGATACAATTCTATTAAAGGACAAATCCCACTCTTCAATATACACAACCCGAGGTCAGCCACTGCGCAAATGTGAATAACTTTTTTTTTTGCATGGTGTGAAACTAAGAATAGCAGTAGCTTTAGATGCTGGAAAATATAACAAGCTCAGAGCAGGAACAAGACGTCATGAACAAGATTCACTCTTGAGCAAAGACAGAGCATTCTGTTCACATAAATAACTTTTCTGAAAAAAGTAAAATATGAGACAGAGCATGTACCAGAAAATCAGTGTAAAATTTACATGGGTTCTTGCAACAGTTTGCAAAATTAATGCTTCTTTTTCCAGCAAACCAGAAAGTTGATATAAATGGTGGCCATATCCCTTTATTAATAATATTTTATTGATTATGGTGGCTGACAAAAATATCAGGAAGCTTTTTTGTGTGTGAAACAGATCATGCATGCACAGCGCCCAATGAAAGTTTTATTTTTTACTAAATTCAGTTTATTGTAAATAGTATATCTTGATACCTGTATGCTAATCTGTCATTGATAATTGTATAATTGTATTCCATAACTTATTACACTTCTTTTTGGCTGAATTTTACTTGTTCAGATTAAACTTAAACAATTTTTGTTTTAAAAAAATGTGTAATTTTTACGTATTTAGAATAATGTATAAACAATGCATTAGACTGCATTATAAATAGATTACATATATATATATATATATATATATAGACATACACACACACACACGCATACATATAGATACATACATACATACATACATACAAGTATAACATGGCATCTTCATCTAGAATTGTATGACTTTTTTTCTCTCATTGTGTTTACTGGATTTTTCAATATTGCAAGATGAGTTCAAAAGTTGTCCTTGAACAGCGTTCAGCATTTTCTTTTCCACAGCACCTCTCTGCAGTAAAACAAGCCGTTTGTTATTAATCTGTTGTTGCTGTGCCAGCTTCAGACACCCCAGCCTGAGAAAGTGCCGTTTGGTGAGGAAACGTGAAAATGCTTTATAAACAACTCTGCGAACGATGAACAATTTATCTCAAAACTACTTCCAGCATGTGGGCGCTGATCTAAAATATGGCTTCACCGTTTTTGGCTGTGAGTTGTTAGAGTAACAAAATGCTACGGGTCAGTGTGCTACTACAAAACAATGTTAAGCGAGAAGGAAAACTCCCGGTTTCTTTCCAAGCCGCATCTTTAATCAGCGGGTGAGCTGTAGCTGCAGTCGAGAGCTGGTTGACAGTGCAGCCTCTTCTCTCCGTTTCGAGCCCATCATGAGCAGATGTGATTGTGAGCTTCCTTCATGAATGTTAAAGAGGAAATTGAAGCATTCAAAAATGATAGAGTCGTGTAATATCACAACACAGCTGTCTCTTTCAGACACCTCTTTGCACGAGTACAATACTATCGCCTCAAGAGTCTCTTTCTCCATCTGTGAAAGGCATGAAATTACAACAGCTGAGTGCATTCCCGGCTTTCCTAAATGCTCAGGTTAAAGACTGGAGTTGAAGATTATGGCTGGAATCCGCCTCGGCATGACGTTGCAGGTTGGATTTCCATAGAGACGGAGTTGCAGCGAGGCTGCGGTGTGTAACACTGACCTGCGTGACCTCTGACCTAGTAAAGCTGCCCAAGGCTCCTGCTCAGCAAATCCTCATTCGTTTGCAATTACCGGCCGTGCCCTTTCCTGACGAGTGCACTACCTAAACCTTCAACAGTAGGAACAGGGATGGGAAGCGTAAGGAATTTAACAATTCTGGACGCTTTGAATGATTCCGTTAATGACAGTACCGCCCCCAAAATGCTACAAACTACAATCACTCCTATAAAAAAATTAAATAAAATATATATTTGTTGTATAATATATTATATATATATATTGCATACTATTTAAACTCAACAGTGTGGTCCTGCAATTATTGTTGGATCTATCCATCTATCTATCCCTATTATTTATGGTAACAATTGTTTATTTATTTATTCCAAACAAACATAAATCCTTGTAAACATTAACCTTCTAAAGCATTACATATGAAATATTTGATTATTTGTTTATTGAAATAAATTTCCCATATGCTATGGGTTAATATGTGGGGAAAACAGCTCAGTTTTATTCAGAGGCCCAAACTGAGCAAAAATATGCAATTTGGTGCAGATGCTGATATTTATAGATGAGTAGTAAGATGAAATTTATAACAGCCTACATAAAATGCATATAAATCAGTCTTTACTCCATATCTCCCAATAATATGCCATAGTAAAATGATATTTAAATTACAAGTTTTATAATCAAAACATAATGCAATGCAAGTACAACTGTTTATTGCATACACTTTATGCAAATCAGTAAAGATTTCACAGCAAAAAGAAATGAAGCAAAAGCTGAAGGTGGATGTTTTTACAAACATACTAAAGGACTTTTAGTTGCTAAAAAAAGGTAAAAAAAAAAAAAAAAAATTGTGTATCATATGACACAGCATGCTTTATAGGGTTACACATCAAAAGGTATCAAACTATTAAAAAAAATAATAATTCTACAAGGCAGTTAATGAGTCATTAGACAGATTTAAACCAGTTCCTAAATCATTTTGACCATTTGCATGCAACTAGTGAGAATAATTAAAATAATGCAATAAAATGATTTTCTATTGACAACCTTTGTATTCTTCAGTTTGTTTGCTTTCTCTCATCACATTCTCAGCTCAGCTAAACACCGTGGCGCTGTTGATGGAAGAACGCCAATGTTCAAGAAATGTTATGGAAAACTGAATGTCATGAAAAAATCATTCGCTTCCAACTATTTAAAACGGACAGTTTCTCAATTCCCAACTCTAGCGTTAGCAACATTTAGCTCTGAAGAAACCCTCGAAATAAACAAAACGTCTTTTATTAGGGTGTCATGCTGTAGACAAACATGAGGGTGTCTCACAAACGCAAAGGCTGTGTTGTTTTGTTTTATTCATCTGTGTCTGAGCTGTGGAGGAGAGATGAAAGGGAAAGCAGTTTTCTCCCTCTCTCTCTCTCTGTGACTGGTCTCTCCAGTCTGCATGTCTCCAGTCATCTGTCACTGGTTTACATACATACAGTGACACCTCCAGTCTCCGTGGGAAGGCAGTGTCACTGCGCGCCCCAGCTAAAGGCTGACTGGGTGGGTACGGCTCTCCTCCAGGTACCCCTCGGGAGAGACATTAGGCCTTGGTGACAGCATGACAGGCCCACACACACACACAGATTTGTTCTCTGTTTCTCTCCTTCCACAACACACACACACAAAGCATGCAATGCACGCAAAGCCAGCGATGCTCAGGCCTCCTACACAACCCCACGGTTGCATAAAGCATAGTTTTTGCATAAAGCGCTGACTTAGCTCCACATAAATTTCGTCAGACACAAAATTATTTTTCAACCCCCCTCCCGGCCTCCAAATGCAGAACTTTTTGGAATGAATAATGGAAACAAAGAGGCGAAAGGCTTTGGGGAGCATTAAAATGTGGAAGAAATTTCGTCAGGGTATGGAATGAAAAAAACAATGCCTGTACGAGCCAGACAGACTGGAACAAAACAGAAAAAAAAAAAAAAAGACTTGAACAAATGCTAAATAGAACTCGAGGCAGTTCTCTGGATATTGCTGTGAAATATTACTTACACAAAGATATAAATATTGCATCGTTAACAAATGCAAAAGATGTAATGCATCTTCTCTTGAGCTCAAAGCTAAATGAAACTTGTACTTGAGTGGATGTGACCACTAGGGACAGATAAATATTAGAATATTTGACCTACATATATATATACACACACACAAATATATACACATTTTAGAGAGAGATTTTCATTATTGATTTTCGTTCAAATGAACAATCAATAATTGATTAATCATTGCAAATACAGAAAGATAGATCCCTAAATTCTTAAAGGCAGGGTACACGATTTTTCAAAAATTCCTTAGAAAAAAAATTTGGGCCCTTTAGCAAAACAAACTTGTAGCCAATCTAAGCAGTAATGGGCGTGTCTATTCGTGATGTGGAGGAGACGGTGTTCAGTGAACAGCTGAGCAGAGAGACAGAAAGATAAAAAGCGAAAGAGTAAAATGTCTGCGGAACGATAAGGCAAGAAGTATGACCCGTGTAAATATTGTATCAGTTTTTTCAGCGCTGGAGAGAACACAAGAAGTGGATGGCCTGCAATCGGACACAGAGGTTGTTTTGGTTCTTCTTGATAGGCGAGTTACACTGGACCTGATAAAGCAACCGCTGAAAATCATTTGAAATTCATGTAAGCGCGTCATAAATAGAACACGGCACTGTCGTGCCACTCATGTCCCGTATAGACAGTGTAACATTGGTAATGCTTTATTTCACAGAACTCGTTGACTGGGTTGCTTAAGCTACATATGTGTGCGACGGAGCTATCAAAGTGGCAAGACCCTTTAGGGCGTGTTTGTTTTGGTGATTTCAAATATCAACACTGGCTTTTAGAAATCGTATACCCTGCCTTTAACACATTTGCAATGTAAATATCAATTTTACAGAAATATATATTTCCTCTAAAGGTAGTTTTCTCCACTTATAAATGGTTATAAAAGCATTTTTTAATAGATTAAACTTTGGTATTATTATACAGTAGGTATAAAAAATACAGGTGGAAAAAAACTGTTGCAACAATACTTTTGAAATTGCATTTTAAATTTCAAATTAAAACATTTACTGTGTGAATATTTCCCATTTTAAAGTGCTTAGACTTTACTTTTGCTTATATTTAAAAAATGAACATAAATGCATGCAATATTTATTTTTAACAAATTTAATTATAACAGGGTATTAAACACAGGTTTTTATTTTAAAAATGATCAACTTGTCAACATATTACCATGACCAAGGGTGAATCTGGTGCACTGTCTGCTGAATGATATTAATTGAAAATCGATAAAATGATCAACAACAATTAATCAATTATATATTGTATCAAACTTGTATACAGTATATTCACATAAATCAATATATACAGCAAGTCTCATCAAAACCATTGTAAGCTTAAAGGAATATTTCACCCAAAATCAAAACCAGGCTGTTTTGGGTCACCATTGACTTCCATAGGAGGAAAAAAAATAAAATGGAAGTCAATGGTGATCCAAAACAGCCTTTTTCTTCAGCCAATTTTTTTCAAAACATCTTCCTTTGTGTTTTGGCAGAACAAAGAAATTCATACAGGTTTGGAACTACATTGAGGGTAAGCAAATGATGACAGAATTTTCATTTTTGGGTGAACTATTCCTTTAAGTTGATCGTAGCTCCATTGGTTTCAATGGGAATACAATGTACTTAAGCTTACTAGGCTTTTGGGACATGCATCCCTGGCTGATTATTTCATTTTACTGCAAAATATGACTGTTTGATTAACCAGCTGTTTATATAAAGTTGGATATAAATTAGGCCTATTTCCAACTTTATTTGCATAAATACAATAAACTTGTGTATGGCATTACTAGATTCTCACCAGCTTAATTGTTTATATCAACGCAAAATGTAACTATATCATCACCCAGCTCTAATCCGATAAATGTGACTATATGTCATGAAGATTTTAAAATATTATATACATAAACCTCATGATTTTCTGTAAAGCTGCTTTGAAACAATGTCTATTGTAAATAAAGAAAAATGTACTTTTAATTTCACTGCAGATTAGATGGACATCTTTCTCAGCATCTGGCAACATTGTTGATGTTGCATTTTTAGGATGACTTGTCAAGTTAAAAATAGCTATAAAACAATGTCAAAAATAACATTTAAAAGCAAGCTCAGGACTCCAAATTTCATTCGTTTCATACTCCATCCAGCTGTTTTTGAGCACAAGAATGCATCGCACAAAACATGCATCAGCGTTTCCAACAAAAATCTGGCTTTAAATAAAAACAAAGCACAACAAAACTTTACAGTTTTCATCCTTACTTGACAAGAACATTGCAACAGAACCCATCTTTTTGGTTCGCAGGGGTCATTTGTTCAAGAATCAGATTAGTTAGCTTATGCTTTATGTTTGTTTTTTCATGCAGCCAGTAAAGACAACCCAAAATTAAGACAAAATTGTTTATGTATCAATTTAGATTTTAGACTAAAAGCTAGACTTTAACTTGTGCATCACTATTATTACTAATAATAATAACACACACACACACAAACACAAAACAAATCAAGCAATGTAATAAGTCATTTATCAACTGATCATCACTGCCATTTCAAGCCTAGTGACCAGTGCTCGAACCACTGCTATTTCCTCAGTAAAGAGCAGCACCGCTGTCTATGGTCGCACACGAGAGTGTTACACAGCACATTAGCAGCTATTCTGGACGGTGAAAAGTCAACATTCCTCCCTGAGGTGATTTCACGATAATGAACACAAAAGAGGTGCCAGCCCTCATAAAGCTCAAGGATGATGCTGAACTCTATATGAGCTCTTTCTCTTTTAAATTAACGCAATTCCATGTGGACATTTAAAGGGATCGTCAAATAGGCCAGATCCTAAACATGCTTTACATAGCAACCCGTCTCTAAAAGGGGACGGCTCACCTAGATTTGACACTTTTGTGCATATTAAAATTAAATCTCTGAATAATTTATAAATATCTTTCTAATGCAGTAAAATTGACTTGAATGGCTTTGCAGAGATAAAAAGCTAATTTTTAAAAAATCTCAAATTAACAATATCAGTTTGGCAGACACTGTATGCAAAAAATACAATAACATATATATATATATATATATATATATATATATATATATAGGCAAATATTTAACCATTACCAATATTACTTACGGCGTAATTTTTTTATTTAGCATAATTTTGTGTTAAATGTTAAATATATTTAAGGAACAAGCTAACTGTACACATTATACACATATAATATGCAAAATTACTTTAACAACACTATTTTCTATTGCACATGAAAATTCCCATCAAGATGGGAAATTTCATGTGAATACTTTTAAAATAATGGAAAAAACAACATACAGTAGATTTACCATACTGGACATCAAATTGGTCATTGGACAAAATAATTAATGTGTAGAACAATCAAAAACATGTTGATCAATCAATCCCTAGCATAAATCAACAAAATTCTAGACAAAAAGCATGTAACAAGACAAATCATTAAAACAGAAAACCAAACTTCAGATGAACGTCTCAAAGAAAAAAAAAAAAACAACTCCTCAAAAAGTGGGAGCTGTGAACGTCAGCTTTTCACAAACAAATGCCATAAAGATGATCTGCAAAACTCTCTGTGGAAATGTGGCGGTTCATATGGGAATCTCATTAAGAGAAACCTTCAGGCTCATTCCAAACCAAATTGGTTCTACTTAGGAGTGAGGAAACAGGGTCATCCTTAACGCCTGCTGAACGGGGTGAAAAAGGAAGGGTGGGGGTGCCGAAGATATGGGGGGGGGGGGGTTGTTCAGACATCCTAAAAAATAAAACCGAGCCTAAGCCCAAGGGAATGATCATTATAATCCACTCCTGCTAGGCCTCTAAACACTAAACGTTCCACATATTAATCAACTTAAGCACAAAAGGGAAGTCTTTTGTTTAGTAGCAATTACAGCACTGAAAATACAATTAAAAACAACTACGGTTTGATCTTGTTCTGCTTATAAAACGCTTGATTTGATCTTCACGCTCGTGTTAAGAGTGCTCACTTAAAAACTTGGACATCTAAGCGGCGTACAGCTTAACGTTTGTGTCTTACCTCAGCATTAACATATACATTAGCATACAATACAATTTCTACAATTAAATTCATGAAATTTACATCTAGTCCATAATTATCTATGTTGAAGGGCATGAATGAAGGGCACTTCACACAATCCATGCCACCAGCAGATTCTGTGATGTCCTTTTATGCTAATTTGCAGGTTAATAATTTATGGGCATTTCAGCAGATGCCCCATTATTTTGCGGTTAATGTGTACGTAATACAAAAAATAAAATAAAAATTTATTGATAAACATCAATACTTTGGGAAAGCGGAGGATGATAGCAATATATAATCAATTATATATGCTAACATTTATTTTACATTTACGCATTTGGCAGAGGCTTTATCCATTGCATGTTATACATTTACATTTACATTTTCAGTTCTGATTATGCTATGCCTCCACTTTCCTAAAGTATGTATGCTTTGATGATTGATGAATAAATAAATAAATTAACATTTCATGCTTAAAATGTAAAGGCTATACAAAGAGTGGCTTTTCCTTGAAACTCAAAATCAAATGCTGTGCTCAATCCATTTCAGAGTGAAAACAGGATATTCAATTAGAAAATTTAATGTTCAGTCTGATTTTGTGAAATAGACTGGATCGCAATAAATGGCAGTCAAGTATTTAGAAGAAAGATGTTGAACCAATGAATCGTGCAGGCAAGCCCATTAAGAAAGTAAATAGGTCAATTTAGATCTTTGGTTGACTTTAACAAGACAATGCACACAGGTTTTGGAGCCAAAAATCAACAAATGGCGAGGCTGTCAGCCCTTCAGGGCACTAAATGCAGGGTAATGCCTATGAGAGAGAGGTAGGCCGTGAAAGGCTGGGGTGAGTCAGGGTCAGCGGTGAGCTGGTGAGCGCGACAGCTGAAAAGCACAGCTCTGCAGACTGCTGGGATGAGCTAATTACATTAGCACCCATCATTAGCACAGCCAGCCTGCCACCTCAGCAGCCAGCTCTCGTACAGCCCGGCTGAAGATGACCGGCCGCGCATGCTGGTAGCTTTACTACCTCAAACCTACTCCTAATGGAGATCTCGGACATGATCGAACTCTCCAGGCAGCTGTCCAGTCTGTTTAAGTGATCCAAGATTATGCCATAGAAATAAACAGCTCATTAAGTTATTTTTCAGGGAATTGTTTTGTGAATGGCTGCTAGCGTTCCTAACCTATAAACACACAACTTGGTCACACTTTAGTTTGGGGTCGAATTCTTACTATGAACCAAGCCTTTTGCCTCAACAAACTTAGAATTTGCTGCTTATTATTACCAAGGTAGTTGTTAAGTTTAGGTATGGGGTGGATTAAATGATCTAAAATATGGTCATGCAAATTAAGGCATTAATATGTGCATTAATATGCATTAATAATATATCATTTGGGGTTCAATGAAACAACTTGCAGAATATAGAATTCAATTCACATGCAATAAATCTTTTTGCATCAACACAATGAACCAAAACAGAATTTACTGTTTTTGTTTTTTGTTGTCGTTTTTTAAGTGTCAATTATGAAATTTTGGCTTTTTATGGATTTAAACCATAATAGTTTTTAACAAAAGTAACAAAACATTTACAGCAAATGCATGTTAAGTTTAGCTATTTATCTACTTACAGGTGAACAACCATCACTATACTTTCCTGAGCTGATTAATCAAAGTAATAAATTACAATAAATTAAGACAATTGTTTTGTATTATAAGTTGTCTAAAAAGTAAAATTTCATTAAATAATGCATCATGTGCCTATTTAAACAAATACTAATTTGCATGAACAGAACAGAAATATAGACAAGCAAGCCAAATTTGACAGTTTTCTATTTATTTTGTTGACAGAGTTAAAATGCTTTGGATTTCTCTTTTTCACTCCATAAATCAGATAATAGTGTCAACAGATGGAAAAAAATCAAGCATGAAATGTTAAATATATATGTTAAAAACCTTCAGAAAATAAAACACGTTTGTTGTATAAGTGCTGCTGATTTTTTTTTAATCAATACCGGAGGAAAAAAAATATCTACAGATGCTAATAGAAATACATATACATACATACATACATACACATACTGTATATATATATATATATATTTAATAATATATGGTACTTTAATTTGTAATGCACTGGATTATCCTACAACAGGCATATTTTATATTTTATATATATATATATATATATATATATAAATCATTTGTGTTGCAAAACTATAACTAGGGCATGAAAATGACTGATGGCATCACATAAGATTTTGTACAACCACCCACCCTAAAGCCAGCAAGCTTCGGTACGACTGCAATGCACAAACCAGCGTCCTTCTTAAGGCCAGACGCCTCAAACCTCCACAGCACTTCTCCCATCTGCGACCGCTCCTGCCGGCAGGCCTCACACGGCTCCTCTCTGCCACACTCAAGGTTCCTCCTATCAATCTTTGGCACGCTGCCAACCTGTCAGCCAGCCGCTCTCCGCCGAGGACGAATAGAGCACCGGGAAGTTAGCGCGCGGAGAGCACGGCGTCGGCACGATAGCTCACGTCTCCCCATGATCATCAGCCTAATTAAGATCTGACTGCTTTTATGTGATCTTTAGTAGTACATCAAAATATCAATTTGAGACAATTAGCTGCTGAACGTGATAACTCAATTCATCATTCCTGAAGGATTTTTTTCATTCTTTCCTTCACAGGCACAGAAGACAGACGAAGGGAGAAAAAAAATAGAAACAGCCAAAATATTGGCTCTCACATTCAAGTCGCTGAATGTTTTCTGCCATGCATATCAATGGACATGTTCTTTTTTTTTTCTCAGAGGCTAATTTCAAGACATTAATTACAATTTTATGTTCTCATTAGATGATATAATTCCCTCTCCAAGCTGAGCTTCAAATGACTGTGATCTCCACTTGCCATGTTTTCCCCGGCTTAGGGTAATTCACATGAATTGAAATGTCATGAAACATCAAATAAATGAATTAAAGAAAGGGGTTTTAGCGCCCTACAATAAAAGAAAGTGATGCCTATAAGAATGAACCAGGGAGGCTTTCCCGTCAAGGCTGTAATGATAGGGACGAAATGCTTTTGTGCTTTCCATCGTTTAAAACCCTCCGAAATTTTAGAGCAAGCAAATTCAAGGATATTACATATCATTTTTATAAAAGACTAAAAAACAATGCATTGTTGGTCAGCTAAGGCCTTGAAGTGTGAGCAGCAAACTTGTTGCATACGCAGCATCTCAGGCTATACTATTCTTTTTGCGTCAATTCATTGACAGTTTATTTCTTAGTCACATTCATTTCTCTAATATTTCTTATCTTTATGCATTTCCAGACACTTCAGCAGGCATAGAAACCCTCTCTGCACACACAACAGAACGTCTTGAAGTGGGACTGAAATTTCTTGTCTCATTTCTCAAGGTTGTTCAATGATAAAGGACATAATTCTTGCGTGCCCCTGTGACATCAGTTTTTCCATGACATTATATTTAACAAATTCCCGATTTAGACTGATTGCAGCAACACACACATTTAAGGACTTTGAATATCAAGCATCTGAGTAAATAAAGTGCCTTTCTTTAAAATGCCCAAGCTTTTATCACCAAAACTACTCTTGGCACCAAAACCACCAACCGATTCTTACCAAAACAAGACGTCGCAGCTACCTGCAACTCACAACACTTGTGATTGCATCAAAAGTCGGCTGTGCTTCAAAACCAGGTAGTCTCGCTTCAAAGGTCGGAGCAGAAATAATTATTGTCGCACGTTAAATATTCAGAAAAGTGCAGACTGTCTTTCATGAACGAGGTGCAAGGTTCGCTCTCAGCACGTCTCCTTCGACTAAAGAAGAGAAGGTGTCTTGTTCTGCAAAGCCCATTAAAAATCAAAAAGTTTAGTATGTCTAATTAAAATGTAAACAGAGTAATGAAGACATCAGTGATTTAAGGCGATGTCTCTCTCCTTGCCACTGGGGGTATGATAATTACTCAAGCAAATGTGGGAACGCGGGAGAATCTGCGCGCTGCCTAGATTAACAGTTCTGCTGCTAAAACTGGTTTTTCCCACCAGGGGATTGAGTGTTCGCAACCAATCCCCAGCAGGCAGTGCGCTGCCACTTCGCTTTATGTATCTAGACAGCTTTAGTGACCAGGGACGGCGAAAACAAAAGCTCCGACTCATTGTTTGAAATGGCAGAAAAAAGAAAGGACGAGAGCGTCGCTTATGTCCTGTTCTAATAATTCACATTGTTTGTTTGAAGTGCAAGCGCTGTATTAACTTGTATCTGAGACACGAAAGGAGCTTTTGCTTTATCCTCAGCACTGTGGGTTAAACAAAATATAGAGAAGCACGTTTGCATGGTTTCTCTGAATTATACCTGAAATATGGCTGAGTTTTCTTAGAGCTGGTTTGTTTGATTCAGTGAACCGATTTCAGTGATTCAGGTCAAACTGTTCGATTCAGTGAATTGAGTCAAACTCTGATTCAACATATAACTATAATTCTTGGTGCTCATTCAGTAAAAAAAACAGTAAAGAAAACACTGGTTTATTTTAACTGCATCTTACTGTATTTTACTTCTGACAACACATTTTAACTTCAGTGAATCAGTTTAAACTGTTTCAGTGAACTGATTCAAAGTCCAAAAGTCTCAATTCATTTGCAAAGCTGTTTAATATTGACAAAAGTGTTTTTCGATGCATTAAATTGTTTTGTAAAAGTATGATAAAAATGACCAAATATATAAGTAAACTATGGTTTCAGATTATAGAATGCTGTATTAGTGCATATAAATGAAACTATCATCATCATCATATTGTTCATTTAGTAAAACAGCAAAGAAAAATGGTTATTTTAACTGGATTTAAGTGCATTTTACTTTTGAAAAATCTTTTCTTGTTTCAATGAATCAATTATGACTTCAATTCAACAATATATTGGTGAGGATGCTTAATGTTAATAGAAGTCTTGTGGCATATTTATTGCATTAATGTAAAGGTATACTGGTGCACATGAATTAAAATAATTAACTCATCCTTCTTAGTGTTCATTCAGTAAAAAAAACATTGGAAAAAACATTAAACTATCACTTCTATGAAACACTAACTATGACTTAAATGACTGTTTGGCTGAAATAAAGTTTAAATAAATAAACACTTCTCTAAGCCACTGCAGGACAAATGAAGAAATATTTATGTATCAAATCACAAATATTAAATATAATATTTGAAATGATATATTTTTAGCTGTAACATTCTAACCTAAACAAATCAGAAATCACTCGTGCGAACATGCATGATTGCTGCTCCGAACAAAAGCAATGATGTTCTATCATGTTCTAACAAAACACTATGTTTTGTGTTCTCATCCATCTTTATAGAGTGAAACCTTCTAAAACAGAGCTACCTGTCAACAGAATGTGATTTCGGGGGTTTTTTTGGCTGTTATTATGCTGAGCGAGTGTGTGTGTGTGCGGTGGCTGCCGACATATCATAATGAACGGGAGTCCGCTGGCGTCTTCACTGCTGACTGTCAATCACAGTTACGCCGCGGCGCTCCCTTGATCAGATCACATCGCCGGCTAAGTACCGATCAAACGGTCCTGACAAATGTTAAAAACAGCAAATTTACATGGAGCCAGTCAGCATGACCCCGACGAAAGAGGAAAGACATTGAGACAAACACCTTTCGGTGTCTTTTCTTACACGATTATCGACTAAAAATAACCCACGGCACGCTAAATGAATCAAATCAAGCATTCTGCAAATCAATACGTGTGGCGCGTTTAAGTCCTCATTTGCAGATTCGCCTCATGGAGAGGCTGATAAACTCCTGAGAGATGAGGGCACTTCACCTCCATTCAGGTTTACGACGAACCGGCACTTCTTTTACATCATCTGACAGTCTTTTTGTGTGGTATCTCAACATTTACCGCCTTGTATCTTTTGCACTACGGTGCACAATAGAGAGAATCCCGGCCATGCAATCATTATGAATCCATGAAGCATTTAATAATGAAGTAACGTACTGAATTGCATTTTCCTTTTGTTTGCTTACGTTTAAAGAATAATATACGGATGCATTGTTCTGGCATGACTCTGGAGGATAATTTCAGAGCCAGCAGAAATCAGAAAAGGCCTACAGCACATGTGCATTTTAAAAAACATACATCCCGTATGCTGTCAGTCACCACAAGGGAGGTAGAGAGAGGCCGACAGACAGAAAGTGTCTAAATGAGCCGGTGGAGAGGAGCGGGAGGGGGATGTCAAGGATTCATGGTCCTTCATCTTTGCAGTAGAGCAAACACATCTCTCAGTATAGCAACAGACAGCTGCAACCACTTCCAAATGCACTCTAACTTAGATCAGTGAAAGAATTGTCAGCGCACAGCGAATCATACGAAGATAACACAGCCAGCTGCCACGAGAGAGAGCCGGGGAGAGATAGATCCCTGCGTGGAAATGAAATTTGTTGCGTTTTGCACGCGTCCGTCTCCCTTGGGGTCCTCCTCTGCGTTCGGATGAAAAGCGCGCGAGACGACGCTTAACATATTTGCTTAAAGATGACAAGCCGCTACTGATTTCATTTGAGCGGGGCTTTTGTCTGAAACGGAGACAGGGGGTACCGAATAAGATTTGTTACACAGACTGACAAATGTATCCGTCTGTACAGATGAGTGTTTCATCAATTTGAAACGGCCCCCGAGATCCCCCAAGGTGCTCATCCGCCAGCGAGCCGAGTTAGTCTGAAGGTTCCCTTTAATTGTCACCATTAGATTGAGATAAAACCTGTCATTCTCATTTATACAAACAATCCCAGGAGGCCCGGGCCACTTACACGTCTAACGCACCGACGGCATCGTCTTCTGCCAACGCTGGGCTTCGAAATCTCCAATACCGGGCACTGTGATGCTACAGACTTTGCTCTACAGTAGTGTATGTAAGGACTAGGCTATTTTACAGTATCTACATGAAGGAAAATTGCAACGCGAAAATATACAACATCTACATAATACGCACTACAGATTTGTTTAAATTGTAAAAAGTGAGTTTTCTGAGCCAAAGCAAGAAAAAACTATTTCAGTATTTTTAGTTTCATGCGTTTCTTTGTCCTTAAACGTGTGAAGTTTAACAATTTCTATAACAATCCACCAATTTCTTTTTTCCAGTGCATATCATAATCGCAGCTCATCCAATTAGAATTTAGAGTCTGAAATATTTGTAGTACATAGTTTTAGTTCTGTTTTTAACTCATGTGTTACTCACGTTTTCACACAGTCATGCCAATATTATCATTATTTTTTTTTTGCCTACATGAACTTCCAATTAATAAGTTTTGTTTGTAAATTTTCGCTTTATTCAACAGATTATCCAGACACACACACATATACATATATATATATATAACCATGGCTCGTTAATATACAATTTATGTTTTAGTATTTCAAGCAAAAATAACTATATATTGTTATATATACAGTTACTGTGATCTAAAATTACTCATACATGCTTTTATACCACCCACCCCTAACCTGTACATGACTTGCTAAAGATTAAAACACAGATTTAAAAATATCGTTCTTGCACTCTTCATCCTATACTATTACTAGTGTCCTTTTAGGAACATTTTATGTTTAGCTTGTCTTAAACATACACAAGAAGGAAAAAAAAAATCAATTAGTAAGACTGCAATTTAATATTAAACACAAACACACACACACATTTCTCCATATCATGCCATGATGAGTAATAGCTCACGATCCCAGTCTGATGCATTCGAAAAGCTCAGCATGTCAAATATGGATCAATAGAACAACTCAATGTAAAAAGTGAATAGTTGCAACTCACTCATCTGTTTTTTTCTCTCCATATTGTTAGACTAACCAGTTCAGCTTTATTCTAGCTTATTAAATAATACAGAGTAACTGACCTGCATAAATCCAGATCAAATGTTTTAGGTTATCTGCCAAACCATTTTCACAGTGTACATGACTGATGGTCTATTTAAAAACTACAGTGCATTTCACACGCACCCTCCAAACGTTAATGGCCACACATGAATATGTAAAAGAGCCATTTGTCACCCAGCTGAACAGAAGGAAATTGAAATCTGCATACTGAAAAATATTATATTTACAACAGATATGACTGGTCATGTCAGATGTGAGAATTCAACTGTTTCCTTGATGAACAATGCTGCTGCTGTGCTGCAGCCCATATTAAAACATCCAGTCAACAAGCAAGTCAACAACAACAACTAAACATCTTGTTCCAACTGAATGCACGTTTTTATGAATGTGTATTAAAGCTACTGTGTATTACAAAACATAAAGAGGCCTGTTTTTAGATGCATATTTATATGCAGTGAATACAATGCTGCAAAAGATTTGCCTTCATTGGCACAAATCCTCTGAAATTGTAAAATATCGTGCATATATAAAAATGTAACAAAATAATGACACCATTTAACATTGCATGTAAAATAATCACAGAACAATTAGGGGGAAATAAGGTTCAACATGCTTTTAGATGCATTTTTACTGCATGACAACGTCAAAACTGCACTGTATGACCATTTTTCCCCTAATAGAACAACTGTGTACTTTGAACCAATTTTATACTGCATACAAAGCATTTGTGCAAAAATTGACAAAAAATAACATGGTAAAAGCAATGAACTGCAGGATGCATGCAGCTAAATACAGATAATGTTACAAAAGTACAAGCTAATGAACATTAAAGCCAACTCTACAACTATATGATTGCATCTTGTCAAAATATTGCCCGAACGTAAGCCTCAATCTAATTGCAAGCACGCATCTGCTAATTGCCACATCAGCCGTGCAATTCAGAGCGTCTTCCATAGGTCTCTGTATATAGTGATCCGCCTGTAGTCCTGTGCTAGAATGTCAACACTAGATACATCAAGCAAAGAGGGTGCTGAAAAGGGGAGGGGTCAGCATCTGTCATCACGCACACCACAAAACTCAACATGAGGTTTCATGTCAACCCTGCGGACTCACAGGCGCAGCTACACATACACACACACGGACTCACACAAACTGACGTGCCGTGCAATCAGGAGTGTGTGATGCTGTCGTGTCGTTTAACATGCTCATAAAGCCCAGCCTGGGGTTAAATCAGGACCGAGTTAACAATAACAGCGCTTTCACACGTCAACCGCTCGCTGCGCCCACAAGGAATCACTTGGAGCACATCACTTAGTCAAAATAGTATCATATTAAAAGCTTAAAGTAATACTTATTAATAACATTTACACCTTAAACTCGTATCTGTGAAGCTAAATCAGGTCACCGATGCCTGTTGTGTTAATATACCTCTGCTAACTGTAGTACATTACACATCTAATGGCTTATTAAACCTCATCGCAGGAAAGAAAAAACACATGCTCAATGTCCACTTTGATTAAAACACATCACAAAAAACACTCTACGGTAATGAAATCACTCATCATGTAGTGCATTTTTCTATTGATAGAGTTGAAGAGGCTTGGAAAACACACTTCAGTCTTCGCCAGGCAATTTTGATTGTGTTTTTAAATAACAAAATGCAAATGCAAGGGGTTTACAGAAAATAACTACTAATGTTAAAAATGAAAAATGGATGAGAGATTGTGCTTTTTGTTTAGTTTAGTCGGCTGAGACTGAGAACCGAACATTTGAATATGAAAGTGTAATTCATTTCAAACAAATCAACATGCAATTGCCTTAATAAAAAAATAAAAAATAAGCACTACAAGTTGGCGCTGACAGTGGCATAACCTTCAACAGATCAATTCCTGACCTCAAATTTTGTGTCTGACAACATCCGCAGAACTAAGACTCTAAAGAAGGAAAGAAAAATCCACAAGTATGCAGAAGAAAGGACACGTATAGGAAAATAGCAAAATGTGCATAATGCTGGGCACACATCAAAAATTCATGCAAATATGTGCTCAAGAACTACATAAAACGTAGTAATATACAACCCCACTGATGGATGAAGTCCAATATTAAGGCTGAAAAATGTATGCAGGCACATACAGTCATTCCTTCTGTTAACTTCTCTATGCCGGCTTAGCATTTGATACTAAAAAGTGAATATGTAAATGACTTTAAACATTGTGTATTCAGACTGAATTAGCCCATTTTAAATAACATAACTGACTTGAAAAAAGAAAACAGTTTGTATAAGCTACTACATAAAGTACAGTTTTAAGCTGTCTGAGAAAGATTTTGGGGGCATTGCAAAAACAGGTTTTGAATAATGTGAATGTTAATCACTCCTGACTGAAGTTTTAAGTAAATACAATTATGCAAACACCAACAACAACTCAAATAAAATGCTAATAAACTCAAACCTAAAAGATTGTCATCTAAATGTAAGCATGCTTAGATGCAAATTCGAGACAAAACAACTATA
This sequence comes from Enteromius mattozi, assembly GCA_032359235.1. Taxonomy (NCBI): domain Eukaryota; kingdom Metazoa; phylum Chordata; class Actinopteri; order Cypriniformes; family Cyprinidae; genus Enteromius; species Enteromius mattozi. The sequence continues at coordinate 20,462,679 of JAUMHE010000056.1, read as the reverse complement.
GCCTAGAACAACCAAATAAGGCGCTATCTGCAAATATAAAACAATAATTTTGGTCAGAAAAAGGACTCGGATATGACATAATAGGATGTATTCTAATATCACAGTAAGCATTAATGATTTAAAGACATATTATAATAAATATTTAAAGTCTTCGCATTTAATTGAAGAATAAGTCGCTAGTCATCATTTTGACAGTAAGTTAACATTGTGTCAACTTACTTCTGACAGACATCGGCGACTGAGGTAAACACATCGCATGCGACACTTATAATTACCGTGTCAATATATGCCAATTCACGCAGCTTTTATTCAAAAACACATCAGTTAAATAAAGATACATACGTTAAGAGTGCCGTATGCGCGTGAAATTGCATACTAATTCATTATTAACATACAATCTAACAGGTTACGTGAATATTGTGCCTCTGTTCAAAGTCTAATACGCATCTATCTCATGACTAAACAAAGCACACCGGTGCACGTACAAGCACACTCTGTAAGAGTATGCCAAAACATAAACAATAAATCAACGTACCATGTACACTGGAGCTAGTGATCATCTTCTCAAAGGCGAAAACAGGAGAAAAGAAAACGTGAATTCCAACGGTTGCTTACAGCCACTTTTTCCTCTCAGCTATCGAATTACACTTTGAAAACCAGGGGCCTTTTCGTCAGGTATTCATTTAACCTACATGCATATAATTAAGAAGGCAAAACCAACAAAAGCTCTTGGACAACATGTGAGAGGAGGAGAGAGAGAGAGAGAGGAGGAGAGAGAGAGAGAGAGAGAGAGAGAGAGAGGGAGCGATAGGAAGGGGAAAAAACACATGACCACGACAGCGAGCTCATGTCAGTTTTCCTCTCAGGCTGAGGCAGAACCTCCCTGGGTTTAAAAGAAGCAAAATTCTCCTCATGTGCACATGCACCGCATGTCTATTTACTTTAACAACACATCTCCTATGCTGAAAAGTCAAGTATTAAAAAATGCATGACACGCGTAAAAGAAAAGCTGCAAAAACTTTTTCATACGATAATGGTGTATAATGCGGTTCCTGTGCATCAGAAAGTTACTTTGTAAGAATTTCAACCCCACCCACTCTCACTTTCCAATGCAAAATATAATACTGACATAATTAATCATATTCAGCTATTACTGACCAACTTCATCCGCCCAAGCTTTAACATCCCGCTGCACGCGCGATCACATCTCGCATTAAAACACAGTCTGCGCATTTAGATACAGACAGCGCGAGCGCTTGATTTCAGCCCGGTGATGCATGGACTGGACATGCGTTGCGATAAAGGCAGGCAGGCGCTCCTCTCCTGTAGTCCAGTTAAATTCCTAATCCCTAAATAGCCGGGTTAACTCTTACCTGTTAGTATGACAGGATAACCTCTCGGGTTAGAGCGGCATCGATCCGACGGGTTCGCTGATGAATGCTTGTGCGGGTTAAGCGACTTGAAACCATTCCAAGTTAGTGTGGGGAAGACTGACCACTGCCTCTGCCATGTTGGAATTTCAAACCCCAAACAGCTGCTCTAGAGAAGCACAGCGTGCCGCAGATTGCGCATGCGCGCTGCTGGAGAGCCAAATTCAAAGCAGCGCAGCGCTGTCGCTGGGATTTGCCTAAACACTCTCACTGTCTTGCCACACTACACTGACAGGAATCATTCGTTTGTTTATGGGGTGTTTTTGTCTTATAAACGATGTCTAAATAGCACAAGAGGTAAAAACTAAGTGCGTATAATATGTAATATTGTTGTTACTATGCTATAACATATATACATTATATAGTAAGAGACAAAAATTAAGTGTGCAAAGAGGCTGTATAGCGATATTTTTAACTAAAATTTAAAAAAGGTACAACAGACAGAACAAAGCTGAGTGGATTCAGAACTACATTAAAATAAGTAAAATTAAATACAGCCAAGATTGGCTAATAATTATAGAAATAAATGTAAATATAAGCACATCGGGAATGTAGTTTATATATATATATATATATATATATATATATATATATATATATATAGTAGGATATGTATCATTGATGTGTGTAGATAGATAGACAGATAGAATGGGATTTAATTTGTTTACAAATTAAGTTGCAAATATATTGTGCAGCCTCTTGTAACTAAAATATATAATGTAGAAATTAGGAATTTCTTAGTGCATTACTCATTCTTCAAGTTATGGATTTTTCCAAAACCACACAGTTACTCCCACAACAGCCCGAGCACCGTGGCATTGACTCTAGCACGAGTAATCACGAGACACTTTTTCTTCAGAAAATATAAAAATGCACTTAACTGGATGATTTCCCTATTGTCCATTAATGAAGTTAAAACACTATTGCATGATTTAATGCTTGAATGCTACCATTCATATCATGATTATGATACATAGATGGATTAGACCAATAAATTATGGAACTGAATTATGAATAAACCATTAAAACAATCAATTATTTGATCTTTTTTATATTTATTTTATTTTGTTAGCAGGAATAACTAGATATTATACACTTGCACAGGTCTTTTTAAAACCTGTCTGGGTTTTTTTTTTTTTTTTTTTTTAAAGTGAAGGGCAAATCTCGATGTGTCTTCTTAGCGGAATCTGACTTTGACATGCTGTCGTATATCACACCATGACAAAACCACTCCACACCTCTTCTCTGTCGTGTCCCAGTGCTCTTTTGACAATCCGGAGGGACCTGGCTGAGGACCTGGAGTTTAGACACATGATGTGTATTGTGGAGCCCACAGTCCCAGCATGGCCTCTCGGATTCGTGCGCTGGGGCCTTGGGTTGATGCATCGATCTGGCCCTGAGCGTTCCCCGATGAGTTTGCAGGCCATTTCCAGTACAGCCCCAAAGCCTTTGGAGGATTTCTTCCCGTCGGCAGTCAGCGCCTACTCCATTCAGCCTTTCTAACAAACGACCGCTCGCTGCACTCCAAGGTAATAATTACTGTACTACTTCAGACTCTGATCGGCGGATACCAATTGAGCCTCTCTTTCTTTTGTTGCGTCTCAAATTTTGATTTGATTGAGTCCCACCACACCTTGCAGCCCTCATTATGTCTGAACAATATGTATGTGATGAGGGTAGAGGAAGCGTGCAGTTTAGGAGGGGGAAAAAGAGCATCCGATTAAATGCTGCAGACGCAAACGATAAACTGGACCAGACAAGAAAGAACAAAGAAAGAGAGAGAAATAAAATGGCTGTTTCATAACACAGTGAACTGCCTACATAGGCATATGCCTTCTAAGGCAACACTCTAACAGTAATAGAATCTCATAAGTGACTGATTTAGAACAAGTTTCCCTGTAAGCATGTAAACTGACATTCATAATACTTACTGCAACTTCTAAGCACATGCATCTTTAAAGCACACATTGAGATTTGACTGTGTGTTATATTGAACAAATATGTGCATCTAAAAAGGCTACTACAGACCGTATTTTATTGAAGCTCGGCAACAGTGCTCATGAAATGAAAATTAACATTTAATATTAACTTACATAAATAAAAAAATTAATAGTATATATATATTATTATTATTATTATTAATAATAATAATTGTGTTGTTGTTGTTGGTTTTGTTAATGATTTAACCCTATATTTTTTTCTTATTCTAGAAGCTGTTTCACTTGGATGTACCTCATAAATGAAAAAAAAAATTATTTGTTAAATTTTAGGCAAACTGCTTATTCCAACTTGACAAGTCAACAGTGCTAATCTCTGAAAAGTATAAAATGCATAGTACACTAGAACCTGGCTAAAACAGTAAATCTTTTAGCTTGATACTATAGTTTTATATTTTGATGGCATTGGTTATAATAGATTTAGATTAAAAAGATTAAAAAGTTTAATGTTTAATCACTATTAATAATAATAATAAAAAAGTGATTGATTCGTTAATTGTTTTTAATTGATTGACAGCACTAGTACGCACAAATTATATTTATCATGAATACATTTATTTGCACTTCCACAAGCAAGAATTAGACACAACATAACATGTTGCAGTTTGCATTGCATTCAGCGATTGCATAGGCTGCAAAAAAGTACATGCAATGCTGCCTTAAAATATTTGACCAGATTATTCATAATAATGCTTTTTCCTTTTAGAAAAGTCTTCACATTGAAAGCACACTTTGTGCTGCTCTAAATGGCTGCCTACTGTCTAGGCAGCTTGCTAGTGCTAGTGTCTGAGTGAGAGAGAGTAAGCTCTGTCAGTACTGTAGATGCAATCAGGACTGTTATTAATCTCCAGGTTGACAGTGTAAGAAACAGCTGAAGAAAAGCCACCCATTAGTATTGGTGTTTCTCTACCTGCGCACCGCACAGGCACGATGCAGGAGAAATGCAGGAGAGCCTGGCTGTCTGCTGCCTTCCACCATCACTCTAAGGACGAGAGGTCAGAGAGAAAACAACCGCTGTGTAGACTCCAGCCGGAGCAACCGCCATTGTCTCCCAGCCGCATATGAGAAAGTTCTCTCTGCGCCTTTTGTCCTTGTGTCAGCAGGCAGGACATTCTAAATTATTTTGCTCAGCTGCCTCCCTGAACTCTTGCTACGGCACGTCAACACACACATCATCCAGACACACACACATACACACACACACATCGGAGACGTGAGTGTGTGCCTGCACTGCCCTAACATCCAGCACAAACCCTCAAAAACACTAATACACACACACACACACACACTCTAGCATAACATTGGCTAAGGATGGAGCACAGCTCTGGTTTCTTGTTAGTGTATTGATTAGTCATTTAATTGGTAATTACTGTTGAAGTGCACACTGTTCCCTTGTTGTAGGGAAATTTTGATAACATATTTAGTCATTGAGCTTGTTGAATCAAAATATTCTGATGAGATACAACAATGCATATTGACATAATTGACTGTACATTGTTAAACCAATAAGCCCACTTGCAGTGAATTTACAACGGGATGTTTTTAAAGCGATTAAATACCCAGAGGTTGGTGAGTTTCTGGTTTCTATTTGACTGAAGCATCTGGTTTCATTAAGTGGTGGATTGCTCTCTGCGCTCTGATTGGTCGATTTCACATCACTGTTTATTTGCATACAGAACTTTTCACTGAAAATGAATGACATTCGGTTTGTTTATGCAAAATGCTGTCAGTGTGAACAACCCTTAAAAATGGTAAAATCAAGTGCTGTACTGCTTTTACAAAAGACTGGCAACAGCAATAAGAAAAAAAGCACCAATGTTTAATGGACAGTAGGAATATTCTACTTGTCAAAGACTGTGAAGAAACACCCATCTGATCTAATTCTAAATAACAATGATTCAGCTGTGTCCAATAAAATTGTAAAAAAATAAATAATATTCAGATTTATCGAGAATGGAAAAACAACGTTCAGTTAACTTATTGTGCCTAATGTCTATATGTATAATTGCATTGCATTTCATTTATTTCTGCTTGTGTGAAACATGCACATGCAAACATAAACATGCTACTCTGTCTTTTCCATTTTCATTGCCTATGAAAAATCATTATGATGTATTATCATATGCGTAAAGCATCACTGTAATGGTTAATACCTCACCCGGTGAAGTTTGGCTCCAGTGTGAGCTATATAAGTACTCATTAAAGAGGGTGATGAAATAGTCCTTAAACGCATGACATTACACCTTAAATGTGTTTTTCCTCACTTCAGCCGCTCATCCCTGCTGTGGTTAACAACAGCCATTTATCTAAATGGATTTCAACTGATTAACCATTTAAGTAATAATGATCGGGGCAGTGTAGACTCTGCATTAGCCACTAATTTGATAGGAATGTGTTTCTAAGGTTGTTTACTAGACACACACACACACACAGAGTGAGATTGTCTGGTTCCTCAGGACTGGGGTTAGGGGTTTGTCCAGTCACGTGATGTGCTGTTTTTTAACCTTCTGCCTGCAGACTTCGCTGTCAGCTTCCATCATTTCAACTGAGCTTGGCAGAGATTTCATGAGATTTTTTTTCTTCCGTTCTTTCTTTCTCGATGGAAACACATGCATTGGAGAAAAAGCCAAACAATGCTGGCTCTGAAAGCACAGCTCGTGAAGTGATGTGTTTAATTTAATACACGGTCTGTAATGATTTAAATCACGGCAACATTATTGAAAATGTATTTTTTGTCATTTGCTAGTTGTGCTTTCTCCTTGAACCGAGTACATAATTGTGTAACTGGTCTGTTTCTGCTCATGCTCAGATGAACTGTACAGAAACAAAGAATAAGAATCTATAATATAAAAAGAGAAGAGAAAAGCAGTTTTCCTCTTTTTTCTTTGGTTTAATTGTTTAATCTCATTTTCACAGATCAAACTGGTTACACATGAGCGAATCTCATTTTCAACTATTGTTTTTGCTATTACATTCTCTTAATTTAGTTGTTGGTGTGCATGTGAAGATAAGTGCTTCCCACATTATTAATCTCAGACATAAAATATTGTCCATTGACAACTTAATTACTTATTCAGACATTAATGTCTTTTTAGCCATAATTGTATTGTTGCAACGTGGATTTAATCCTTCTGTACCCAATAATACAGCAATGTTCTACATATTAGCAAACAGCCTAAATCCTTTGATTAAATGAATAGTTCACACAAAATGAACAATTCTGTCATTAATAACTCACTCTCATGTAATTCCAGACCTGATTTATGTTATTTTCAATAATGAATTAAGATGCCATCTATGTCAACTTCAGCTTTAAAATTTCCTTCTCCATGCATCATTTTCTTTTTTCATTTGACTATAATAGTGACCTAATTTTCAGTTCACTTCAAGCTGGATTATTATTATAATTATAGATAACTAACACTTAAACCACTTTTAAAAAATTGCCAATTGAAACAAACATTTACTGAAGTACAATATAATATTATATAATGAAAAAACTTCTAGTTTTTGTTAAGTTTAACTTTAATTAACTTTAACAATAAAATCTAATTCAAAACCGTTGAAATGAAATAAAATATAAACAAACTTATTTTATATCAGCTACAGTAGCTAATATTTCAGCAAGTTGCCAAGGCAACATTGAACTTGAACTAAAATAAATTAATAAATTAATCAAAATTGCAAAGCCACACAACAGAATGACTAATGTGAACAAAAATTAAAGCGAAAGCAGAAAATATAACAATATTATAAATTCTTAGAGAAAAAAAGTTCTTTTTTTTGTCATTTTAGGAGAAGACTCTACAAACATTTTACAGAAAAGAGCTGAATGTCACTCCTTTATGCGGAAATAAAATGAAGGTAAATTTTGTTTTCACATGAACTTCCTTTCATAGAAATGACAGTGAGAGTCTCTAACCAGTCAGAGGTAGCGATTTCCGTAGAACGGAGTTAAAGAGGGAATAACGGGCAGGTGACTGAGACGAGAGCTGGTGAACGAAAGCAAGAGAAATGAAAGGTTTGGTTTCACATTATATGATGATGTGTAGCCAAGTCCCTTTATGGTCTTGGGCTAACGTCCTAATGGGGACAAGCTCGCAGTGGATGAAGCCCACAGAGGATAAGATACTAAATCTCGCAATAAAAGCAATGTGATTTACAGTAAATTCCAGCAGGCTGACAGCGCCACAGCTGAGGGCATAAACACGCTCCTTTCAGCAGAGCTCCTTTTCTCGCTGAGAAGTACAATTGCGCGGCCAGGCGTTCTGGCTCACCAGCAATGACTTTGATAAATAACCAGGAAGTCCCACTGTTGGCTTAAAACTAGAAGTTGTTCAGTTGCAATTCTGCATTTGTCCTCCTTTAATGGGTATGGAAGTGGCTTTAGCCGTAATCTGGCATTGATTGATTAGGTCTCAGTACGGCTCCCACCCCGCCTCCTCGGTGGAAATAGACGGCCGGCCGCAGCTGCACAGGCTCTTACCGAGCGATGGCTGTATTAGGGCCCTGCACGCCTTATTTACCTGCAACACAAACACAGTTAATTCCACTTGGGTGGACGGACCAAGGGTGGACTCCAGGAAAACAACAAACGAGAAGTGACATGTTTTCCTTGGCGCTCGAGATATCTAGTGAAGAGGAAAACAACCATGGATTCATAGAGCTGTAGCTGGCAGCCGTTAAAGAGACAGCATGTACGCGCTTTACTGCGAATGCAATGCGGGTCTATTAAAGCAATGGCCACGGGTGAGGGCTGTTTCTTGGCATTAGCACAGCACATATATATTCAATAAATAACTACATTAATTCATAATATAGCAATAGGTTGACATGCAACATAAAAATAAATATACATTAAAATAAAACATATGTCAAGATATAGATTTATTTGCTCTGTATAGCTCTCTATATAAATCTGAATATATACGCACTCACATAAAGTGATTTATACTGTGTAATATAGAAAATCTGCCTTATTTTTTATTTTTTAACATTTTACGCTTTTGGAGAGTACACTTTGTAAAAAAATTATGAATTCCAGACTAAATTGTTGTGTTGTTTTAATCAAACGTAACTGTTATATCAATACATGAACTCAATACATTTTTTACTACTTTTTTATCACGATAAGGGATGTTCATAACCATAAACATGATACTAAGCTAAATAGACACAATATAGATGCATATTTAATAGTTTATCATCTTTAGACCTCTTTAAAGTCGCAACTTGGCACACTAATATAAAATATGAATGATGTGTTTATTTGAACATTTTACAACAGTTACATCTTCCAATCAAAATCAACTGTTACATAAGAACACAATGCATTTTTACCCTGATTTTACCAAAGGGCTAAGGGCTGTCATAAGGGCTGTCTAAGGGCTGTCATAATCATAAACATGATGCTTATCACATTGACAAATTAACACATATAGCCTATATA
>JAUMHE010000056.1:20421519-20445660 GCA_032359235.1 Enteromius mattozi | reverse complement strand
CCTCTTGATCTCTGCCTGTACGACTATTCTCAATAAAAGCTGCAAATGGATCCCTCTCTGCCTTCGGCTTCGTTACATATAGAAGCAAAATTTACAAATGTCTTCATGGAACATGATTTTTTACTTAATGTCCTAATAATTTTTGGCAAAAAACAAGGCATAGTAATCAGTGGACATTTGGCCTGAATTTCAGCATTGGCTATTTATGGCTATTTATGATAAATATATATATATATATACACACACACACACTGACAGATAGATTTATTTATTTGAATAAACATTTAGATTAAAATCCCTCTTAAGAAAATATTTGAAAGACATAAATAGTCAGCACAGAAGTTCAGGCCAAATATCTGCTGATTACAATGCCTGGCCAATACATCAGTCTATTAGTAGGCTACCTAGAATAGAACATTATATCAAATTTAAGAACTAAATGTTAGTGCTGAACACAAGTAGAAAGCGAAGAGCATAAAGTTAGCTACGAGTAAATACATAAGACACTGGTTATGAGTGAAGATTGAAGAGTGTGAAGTTATTGTAATTGCGTGTCAGGCGGATGCTGTGGAAGGTGAAGGACAATGGTGTTCAGTCTGGCTCTGAGCCAGTGGGCAGCACGCGCCCGCTCTCTCGCTCCGTCCACTCCGTCCTAAAGCTTTTTTTTTCTCTCTCTCTTTCTCTCTCTCGCCATCCCTGTCTTTCTGTTACACATGCACATATTCACAGGTCATTTTCCCTTACACACCTAAACGCTGTCTCTCTCTTTTTCTCTCCATCCGTCGGCGGCACGCAGTGCTCTGCGTTGCGGTGCCGGGGTCTGAGCCCACCCCAGGTGAGACAAGCTCCGCTGCTTTGATGGATCTGCCATTTCAGCCCTGCTCTGTCCGACAGCAGGAGCCCAGGCCTTCACCCTCTCCCTCGTTCCCCCGCCCGCTCATCTCTTAATCTGAGAGAGAAAATATATATCCTATATCTCACAGATACATCCCCCTGAGCCGGCTGGAACAGCACTCATCTGGAATACAGACCAACATGCTATTATTTATTTAATGCACTGACAGAGAGAAGGAGGAAGAAACAAATGGCAGAACGCAGATGTGAGATGTAGGCAGTGAGCGAAACGCGTGAGAGTATGAGCCAATTAGTCGGAATGGTCCAGAACCTGTGCACGTTTAACATGGAATGGATTTAAAAATGTATTAAAGTCAACGTGAAATAAGCTTCACATTGTACATTACATTTATACACAGAAGAAAAACTGGTGCAGAAACAGTTTTCACAAAGGAATTGCTTGTAAATTTCACACTAATGAAAAATAACTTGTTCTGTCAAGCAATTAATCGCGATTAATAGCATCCAAAATAAAGTTTTTGTTTACATGTGTGTGTATTGTGTATATTTATTATTTACATATAAATACAGACATATGCATGTATGTATTTAAGAAAAATACATTTAAATATTAAATATATTCCTTTTTTTTTAAATAATTTATATGAATATTAAAATATACATGTAAATATTTTTCTAAATATATGCTATGTGTCTGTAAATATACACAGGACACACATATATTATATAAACAAAAACGTTTATTTTAGATGTGATTAATCGCGATTATTTTTTTGACATCACTACAAATAACAGTAAAATATATGTGAAATTTTGAAGTAGAAAGACTGAAATAACATTTTCTTGTGGAACATACTAGAAATAAAAGAAATAAAGGGGACAACTGAATTAAATGTAAAAGTATCAAGTAGTATGACTGAAATAGTAACATTAATAATTTTTGTTCACAGCTTAAAATTGCTTTTTTTGTAAAAAATTCTCAAATAATCATTATTTACACTTTTTTTTTGTATTGTATTGTTTCGAAGATTTAAGTCAAACTGGATATTTAATAAGAAATACATAGGAAGACTGGATTAAATGTAAACACTTTAAAGTAAAAAGACTGAAATAGTATTTTCATGTGAAACACACCAATATTATTTATTTATCTTCAAAATATATATTTTTTTACAGTTTAATGTTGTATAATTGTAAGTCTTGAAGTCATTTTTTAGTTTAATGTTGCCTCTTTCTGAGTCAAACACAATATTCAATAAGAAATAAGTAGGATTGGACTTGATTTTATCATTGAGAATAATTGGATTGGGAAAAATGGATGTTACTGTATGTGTTAAATGTGATGGTTGATTGCAAAGGGTTAAACAAGTGGGTGTTCACAAATACATGATTGTACTGCAGGTTGCCAAGTTGTTATTGTTGTTGTTGCCTTTTCTACTGATGGATGTTATGCTAATGCTAATGTTTCCCACAATTAGACACAGCTGATGTGCAAATCTGATCACAAATGACAAAAGTGACGTCTGGAAGAGAAAAAGCTTGGTTTTCTTTGCTGCTACTGGTACCTTTCCATTACTTGAATGACTTTGGTGGCTTTGTCACTGCATAGCACATACATTGCTAATGTGTAAATGCTAATGCCAGTATTTTGCACAATTTCTGGACGAGTAAAAGATATGCTCAAGAGGTCGATGGTATGAGAAGATTTCACAATATGCATTTCAGATCTCACGAATGTCTTGCTTTTTTACAAACACGTCATACTGTATATAGAGACTAAACAAATGCCCTTTTGAGGCTTGTGAAAAGGGAAATGTCTTAGCCTCTCAAATAGATATCAAACGGCAAATGTGTTTTTGTCTCCCTGAAGGACTGTGGTTGTGTAAATTAAACTTATTGTGCCATCTCTCACTTGGTATGTGCCTTATAACCATGTCTCTTTGCTACATTCACATACATGATGATCACTGGGGCCTATTATATTTAAAAGCCTCATTGAGGTTTCCTGAAGAAGGTCACAACTGTTAACCAAAAATGTCATTTTCAGCAACAATGGTCAGTGTTCAGGGAGACATGGTCAAAGCACATGGTTTTAAAATACCCACTAAAACACAATTTTTCCTTCCTTTCTCTGCATTCGATGTTGAAGTGGAACTCCTGAAAAACCCACCCATGCCAAGGTCGTTCAATTAACGCCTCTCCCTTTCATGACCGCCAGGAGTGTGATTGAGAGAGAGAGAGAGAGAGAGCTAGATTCTCTGTCTATCGTGCTAAAGTGCTGCGTCTGTAGCCGCGGCGGCCCAACATCCTTTTCACAGCTGGAATATTCTGGGAAATGCCTGATATGCTGTGAAAGCCTCTAACAATCGCTACGAGTGAATAGCGCAGCGCTCGAAATGCTTTAAAAATAATAACTCAGAATGCAAGTAGAGATTCTAATTCACATATTAAGAGATTTATCACTTTATCTTTAGCAAGGTCATTCACATTCTTAAATTCACTTCAGTAAAAGCTTGTGAATTTTAAATAATAATGACAATAAAATTGTAATGATTTTGCTTTACTGCTCAGGTTGATTAAATGATGCGATATGAGTAAAGCGGCCTTTCGTTTTTATTAAACACTCTCGATGTATAGTAGCAAAAACATCACGTTATTACAATGCTTTAAAATAAACAAACTATTTCAATTTCTTCAGGGACATCGCAAAATAAAGTGTTCACAAAACACTCAAAACCAACATGAAGTTATAAACGACCCTGTTCTTATGTTAGGTTTGGAATCAGAATCAGATTTTCTTACTATATATGAGAGCATAAGATAACTGTTGTCTGTATTGATAACAATTAACAACTTTATATACAGTAAATAAAGCAATGAACAGTATTTAATAAAATATTTCCCAACAACCAAGTCATTTGCCTCATAAAAACTTCTATGGTGTGAAATGAATCAGTGAATCTTTGTCACATATGAGAGAGCAAACTGCATCGATGGCTACAAATAAAATTAAAAACATTCATTTACATAAACCAAACATTAAACAGCAAATATTTCCCCAAAATAAAGACTTATCTGAATCTGTTCATTTACATGAACCATCTGAATGAAGTGATTCACTAAAAGGAATCATTGTTACATATACAGTAAGAGAGTAAATTCATTATTTAGTGCAATTGTTAGTACTACTAAAATTAAAAACACAATAACTAACATAAAAAAAACATTGAACAGCCACAATAATGACACATTTTACCAAAATCAAGACTATACTGTGACTTGTTATTTGAACCAGTTCATTTACTAGAACCGTCTGTATGAACTGATTCACTAAAATTAATTATATGAGAGAGTAAACTAATTTTTTACTGCAATGATAATTACTAATGATCTGAATGAACCATCTGTATAAACTGATTCACTAAAATGAATACATTTTACAGTAAATGCATTTTTATTGTAATTTTATTTGATTATTTGGCAATGGTTTGACTTTATTATGCCCATAAATCACACTGAACTGAAAATAAGAGGATATTTTATGTCTTCGTCAGTGAAGTCATGCATGATGTGTAGCATTTTATCACACTATACCACAAAAAACAAACAAACAAACAAAAAAACACTCAATACTAAACAAGCTGCACTGCTAAGCTACTTAGTCACTACTTTCATTTAGTTACTACCCAACACTAAATGTCTGTTAGTGTCACTATGTAAATCTGTGCCAATCTGTCATTTGGTTTCTGTGTCTAATTAAATAACTTTATTCCCAGCATGAAGATCAGTCACTGGTCCTTCAATTAGAGCCATTAGCATATGCCAATAGAAGCGTTTCATACTGGCTGAATGATGTCAGAGCTTCACTTCACCTCTGATTTTATCTAAAAGAACTCCAACCTTATGAAGAAACAGAAAGAGAGAGATATATAATGAGTTTCCTCATTATAAAGTAGCAAAATTAGCTGTTAATATGTAAACAAACAACACTCCATTTGATAAAATAATCAGTTTTATCACAAAAAGAGATGCAATCTTAATAGGAAATATATTTTGAATAATGATTATGGTATACATATTAAACAGACACCAGTTCCAACTTTATTTTTTGATAAATAAAAAAACATTATGCAGCAAATCAGCATATTAGAATTATTTATTAGAATCATTTCACATGGAAAAATTATGGCAATGCCTCTCATGGCTTATTGTCTCAACAAAACAGCAGCAGCAACATATGATAACGGACACCAGTGCACTTTTTTAGTTACAATCGGGCACAAAATCACCAGTAAATGTGTCACATTGTAGTGCAGTAGAAATCAGCAGAGGATTTCTCAGACTAACTTCCCTTCATCTCGACTTCAGCAAGCATTTACCATGCCATTGATCAGTGTAAATATTAATTCAAATAAACAGCTATAAATAGAGGCTACATCTCACCTACAGCAGCCTCCTCTAATACCTCTATTACACATATATACACTTGCTCAATATATTGACTGCAGTGGTGAGGGCGAGCTGATAGAAAACGCATGTTTTCAATGTCAAAACAACAAAGCGGGCCAGACTCCTGCTGCAGATATTTTGCATTATAGATCTGAACAGCCGAGAGAAAGATTTGGAAGCATGTGCGAGGCTTACAAATCACCTGCTTATTATGAGAAATAAAGGAAAGTAGCAATGCATGCAAGGCAGAAAAGAATAGTTTTAAAGTTTTAATGCAACTTTAAGTTTGGCTTCCTAAGTAATTACATTTAGACTTAACTGCAGTAGTTTAACACTTCAGTGGCAAGAGGAAAATGTTTTTGGGTCCATCTGTATGGAGTTTCAGTTGTTTTTCCTATATGAATACACTAAATGGATGTCTCTGACCATTTCATTTAGGTTGAAAAGCATTTAAAGCATTCTGCTCAGGCCTTGATTTCACTGCTTAGTCCTTTAATAGTTACAATATATGAACAGTTCTCCCAAAAATGTAAATTTGCTGATAGTTTATTCACTCTCAGGCCATTTATATAGATTTATATAGCCATTTATATATACAAATGTAGATGAGTTTGTGTCTTCATCAGATCAGATTTGAAGAAATGTAGCATTACATCATATGCTCAGTAGTGGAAAGGTGCCGTAACAATGAGAGCCCAAACAGCTGATAAAAGCATCACAATAATCCACAAGTAATCAACTTAATATCTTGTGAAGTGAAAGCTGCATGTTTGTAAGAAACAAATCCATCATTGAGGTGTTTTAACTTCAAAATACCTTGATCCATAAACTGACCTGAACTCTAGCTGACCATTTTTTTAATGAAAAGACTATTTAATGTCAGTATTTGTGGATAATTTTGGTGATCATTGTATGATCATACAAAAACTGAGGTACATAAACTCGGATCAATGAAAAGCCTGTGCTAATTGAAATAATCCAATATTTGGTGATAATAAGGTATAGTAGGAAATTTAAGCAATTTTTGTATGCCTGTAATCTTTATAAAAAAAAAAAAAAAAAAAACATTTTTAGTACTCTTTTTTTAGTTCTGTAATAATAGCATCATGTGACTTGTTTAATATTTGTAATTATATTTTATTTTTTATTTTAAAATTGGTTGTGTTTTTTATGTCTATATAGTTTTTTATGATAATTTTGAGCAGATTTTATACATATGGGAGACAAATATTTCCACGTGAGAAGTACCATCTGATCTGGACATTTTCGGCAGATCTCGATCAGCCTTCTCGTTTAGATAGACAAAATTCTTTTGTGGGAGACTTTGAGCTTTGTGACCTTGCATATCTTATACATGTACAAACAGCTACATAACGCACTAAAGAAAAAGGATAACATGAGAACACATCACATGATGGAAAATCTACACTATACCAATATACCTATAATGACTCTTTGTATGGCAAAATTAAATCATCATAAAAGATCAAATGTAAAATATAACTGAGTCTGTTCCACTCGTTTACTGGTTTGTGTGTATTTTCACAATTCACACTTGACCAGAATTTCTGAGGAATATCAGTAGTGCTGCATTGCAAACACTGTAAAATATATTCTTCCAGCCGAGCATTTTAGACAGATGGGCAGATAGTTAGAGGCTAAAAGATCTATATGTGCTGAAAAACACTTCTGTTTTATGCCACGTTGAGTTTCCACACACAGTCGGAGTATGTCCTGATGTTTGTAGTCTTTGCCTTTCTCTCCCACACACACACACACACACATAAGTCATGGTGAGCGATGGACTCCTCAGTGTTTACTCACTCCAAACCAAATGATCTCTCTGCAGCTCTGCCACTTCAGATGTGAAATGGAATTTGCCGGCCTGTTCTATTCCGAGTCCATTTCTCTCGCCGTGCGCTTTACCAATTCCCAAATAGAGTTCACTCGCTCACAGATAATGTTTGTGAGGATTGAGCTCGACTCCTCGGCCGTTCAGCGGGCCCTGGGGAGGGACCTCCAGAGAGCCTTGCGAGTGGATTGGAAAGCGAACGATGCTCCATTTCATTTTGTACTATTTGCCAAATTGTGTTTGTTCATTTGAAGACGGTTGGATATCTACATTTAGTTGTGCGATTGAACACCGGAGCAGGAATTGCACCGATGGCCCCCGTTAGGTTGGGTTTTTTGGGGGGGGCCTGAGCATCACAGTACATGAGAGCATGTTGGAAATGTCACCTGAAATTAACTCCGCTAGCGAAACTAGTGTGACGATCAATCCCCAATCCGACTTTCCTTACGCAATGCCGCAGCTGCAGCCAATGACATTTGTGGCATACCATTGAAATATTTGAGCTTGTTGACCGGTTACTTTTGCTTGATTGCATTATATGCATGATGTGCTGGATAATCGAATCCATTCGTAGGTAAACATACACATACATTTGTGCATGTTGAGGGTGATGCTGAATCACACAAGAGTAACACACTGACAGCATTGAACACGTAAATGTAGTTCATACTTGTCCAGAATCGCACAGCACATGATTTATCAGTAAATAATGAAGAAACTGCTAGAAAAAGTCAACACAATCTCACAACCAATTCATATGTATTAGTACGAGGTGGCAAAATCATGCTAATTTGTACAAATTTATATGACCTCACTCACTAAACCCCAGTGACGGGTTGGTTTACGGGAAGGGTTAGGTGTAGGTCATTCGTACAAATTCATACGAACTGGCAACTTAGCAAAAATGACTGAGGTCATACAAATTCGTATGAATTAGCCACCTTGTAAAAAATGCACGAATTGCCGTGAGACTGGGTTGGAAAAAGCATATTTTATATGCACATTTAATTAAAAAAAAATACTACAAAATACTATAATACTACAGATTAAATAAATTGGACCAGCATTACTATTGTTAATTACCGATGTAGGATTTACTTTGAAATTATTTGTGAAATTTGCTAGCAGTTTCTGAGTGCAACAATTATTTAAAAGAAATGACATGTAACATTAAATTCAAAGTGAAATTTTGTAGATTAGACTAGTATTTTCTGTAAAATGTGCTCCAATCATAATGAAAAATCATTGCAAAAAATCATTCTTTATAATGAATATATGATGAATCGCTTAATTTTTCCTTAACTGCATTTCGTATTGGATATGCCAAATGAATAAATGTAAATGTTAATATAAAGTGTAACAGTAAAGTGTATTTTACTTGCTGTCAAAAATTGCTTTCACAATTGTCTTTAGAAACAACACAGAACAGAAGAAACCATAATAATGTCAAATTAGCTCCACACATTAATTAAGTCTAACATATTTAATCTTATTTATTAGAAATTCAATAACATCAAGCTATGGATTCCATAAATTCTGTATTCTACATGAATCTCAAATGACTGATTGACATTACGTCCAAAAGGTACAGGTTTTTATGTTATAGTTTAATATCTATATTGACACGCACATATGAATAGCTATGAATATTAATGAGATCATGTTGGAATATTTGTCACAGGGGAATCCACAAGCAATCATCTCAAACCAGATCTCAATATATTATTATTGCTTTGTTTATGTTAGGATTATCCAACACTTTCATCTCCTACAATGATTTTTAAGAAAAAATACGGTAACATTTTATACAGTACATGTAATATGTAGCATGTAGTATGACATGTAATAACATACTTATCTATTCATAAAACATTTACAAAGTACAATGAATTAAAGCACAAGTCAAACAAACCTTCAAATATTATGCTTTTTAACGTTTGTTATAATTATTTACAATCTACATTATGGATATACTACATTATAAAGGCTTTAAGTAAAGTGTTACATACTTTTTATTCTGGTAAAAAAGACAAAAGCTATTAAAATCATTCAAGTTTTAAAGGGTAGATTATAATATCTTCAACATTTTAGTTACACTCTTTAATAAACTCTCTTTAACTTTAAGAGTGTAGAAAATTTGTCTCTCTTTTTTTCCTTGTTCTGAATTATAAGCATAAATGCAACGGACATTACACTAAAAAAGAAAGTAATTAGCCAAATAAGGGGTAATAAAAGTAAACATAATTCACGATTTTGCTTCTCAGGTAAATGCATCAAATTTTTTTTACAAGTCTACAAGACAATAATATTGATTACAGTAAGAGCGTGATTTTGTGCAGCACATGTTTCGGCTTTACTAACTACACCGAAATGCTTCAGTCTAATTAAAAACAAACAGTCCAAACACAAGTCTCCCTGATCGTAGCTGGCAGAACCATGATCATCTATTAGTTTTCCATTGTGCTGCAGCTCCAGCGGTCTTCCATGAGGACTAAACCTGGGTTTTTGTCTGTTAATTGGAGAGCAGAGGGGACGGAGCACCATTGATAGGTTCTTCTCTCAATCAGTGCATCACGCTGTGGAGAAAGAGAGGTCAGAGGCTGGATCGGCCCGTCTCCCCGCGGACATCCTGCTGCGGCCTGACCAACACAGCAAACAATTAAACACACGTCTCTTCTGGCCCAAGTGGCTGGAGCGGTCGAGCCAGGAGAAGCTGCAGCCCAGCAGGTTGTTGTTAGTCACTCCTTAGAACAATAAACTAGTGGCCTGAGCAATCAATACGGCCACAGCCGCCGCCGCTTCCATTATCGGCCGGCGAGCCTCACCGAGCCGCATGCATCCCTGAGCACCTGTGTCTCCGTCTATCACTTTCAACATGTCTTCATCTCCGTCTCTATCTAGGGTAATCTCACAGACTCCAGCCGTCTCACACAGGGACTAAACGCTCACCAGTGGCTTTGAGAAAACATTTACTGCATTGCAACAGGTAATTCAGACGCATACTGATGGTTGTGTCAGCCTTAAATGTTAACAAACCTTTTGATGCATGCTGGAAAAATACAGCACTTGTTGAAAACTCCAATTAGATTGCATCAATTACTTGTGGAATGAAATAAAATTAAAGATGCATTTACAAGGTACCAGGCTTCAGTTAGCACTTCTGAGGAAGAAGGCATCACTGAGTTTGTCATAAAACACTAATATAATATAATATAATACTGATCAATAAATAATCAAACAAATAAACAAATACAGAAGGTTTGGTGACATTTCAGCCTAAAAAGAAAGTAATTTTCCAAAAGGGTTATAAAACAAACATAATTCATAATTATGCTTATCAAGTAAATGCATTTGATATCTTAAACACAGTTATATTGGTTGAAATGTTTCTGTGAAAAATCTTAATGATATTAATATTTATTTACTTATTTATTATTTACAATTATTTATTATTATCTTACTTTTAAGAAAATAATATCTAAACATCCTATAAAACTATACATTACATTTATAAATTTATTTACATTCATTTGAACACTTTACCTTTCTGTGTATATATATATTTATTTACTTACTCCATTGACATTAGTGTAATAATGTTTTTTTTTGTCTTGTTGTCCAGAAAATAATATCTAAACATTACATTAAAACTATATTTTACATTTATGTAAATTTTGCTGGCAAATCACTTTTTCCTGTTTTAAATGTAAAGCTAAAATAAATAATGATTTTTTTTTTTTTAGATAATGTGTAACTAAAACATAAAAAAAACAAAAACAAAATAGAAATATGTCCATAAAATAAACATTAAAATGTAACAAAAATCATTGCTGTAACTAAAACCAATCACAAACTAAAGGCGATGCGTACAGTATGTAACAATTTGTTGTATATCAAAAGACACTCTCGATGAGAAGAATGTTTGAAAACCTGTTTGAAACAGTCTTTATTGTAATTCGCTTTGGTTCCACTAGGAGTGCTTTAAAAGTAAATAAAACATTTGAAAATGCAATGCTAAAAAAAACCCTTGAAACACTGAATCAAGCACATGTGCTCCACCTTTTCTGTCTTTTCCTAGGGAAATTAACAGAAAGCCGACAAAACGACACAAAATTCAGTGGATTCAGATCCAGCTCACAAACAGAGACCAAGTGTTGCTTTTCTTCTCTGGAAATAGGCAACTGCCAACACAGTAAAAGCAGCACTGTCAGAGCCATTGTGAAGCTCAATGATCATATTGTGAGCTGGGTAGAGCCAGGGGGCATTTAGCACAGAAAGAACATGACAATGAGTGTGTGTGTGTGTGTAGATGGATCTGGCCTGTACCTGCTCAGAAACACCGGCGTCTTGCCTGAGGCGGAAGCTAACGGATCCGCTATCAAAGCCCTCACACACACACACATACACACAACACATGCACAGAAGTAAAGCACACTCCACTGTGATAAAGAACACAAATAAAGAAAGGAAAAAGGAACATATTTGTATTCACAGACACAAAGCAGAGAAAAGGAACGAGAGGAGAGCGCGAGGGATGAATGAAGTCAAACCACATTCGGCTCTCGTTGACTATGTAGTTCCACTTTGCGCTGCCATTGTTTGACTGCTGGATAAAAGAGAGCGTTTGTAAAGAGAGACCAGACTAATGCGATCATTACAAGGCCCCCAGAATAAACAGATACAACACATCATACACATTACAAGGCAGAAATCAGTGTTTTATGGACATACTGGACTTGACAAGTGAATAAAGTCTCTCCAATTACCTCACTGAAGCATTCATAGCGAAGTCAACATGATACAAACAGCCATTTGACTTCTGTAATCTGATTATTCACTGTGAAACAGATTATTTAGCCTTATGAAGCTTATGAAATAACAGGTTTTTGGCATGAAATCATGGATAATCAGGTACGAAAAGATAAGCTGCTTCGGTCCAGTAAGCCTCGAAATATGACTAACAAGTTTTTACTTTACTTTAGAAAAATCTGTAAAGACGTCACACCTGATTTCATCAATCAGGAATTGACTGGATGGTAAAAATTGGCCATTTTATACCAGAATAAAGTTGGGCGGTTGAAACTGGTGATGTCAGCTGAAATTAAAAGTCATTTCATAGGCAGAGCAAGAAAAAAATCTGGAAGAACATGCAAATGTCTTTTTCATGTTGACTTTAAAGACCTTTAATGACTCAGAACGCCCACAGTAAATTTACAGACCATCTGATGCATATTGCACACTAAAAAACTATATATTTATAACGTTATATTTACAAAAAAGGAACATGGTACTGAAGCTGGTATTTACCATAGCAGTACCATGCAGGGCTGTACGCAGGTTTTTATAAATACAGAGGTCTCAAAATGGAGATTGTTAGGGGGGTTTGGGGGGAAACTCCTCAGAGAAATTCACGTGCGCATTTTAAGATGTTTTAAATTGGAAAATAATAATGTAGGTGTAAAACCAAGTCAGTGGGCAGTAGTGCATAAATTAAGATAACAGATTCTTAAACATGAGAATCAGATTAAATGTTGCAATAAATGATCCACACTACAAACTGGAAATAGAGAACATATAGTTTATGTTTTTGAATTTAATAAACGTAAGTTATAATTATCCTGGTAACCTTCAGTAAAATCAAGTGTCTAATATGATTAAACATAAATATAATTTGTTATGTTTTTTTTAAAATTTCATTCTGACAGAAAAAAATATTTTCCAGTAAGTTTAAGCTAATTTAATTTATTTATTTGACATTTTATGGGCATTTTAACCTTTATAAATCCATTTAGCTAAAAGTGTCCATTATATTTTAAGTGAAATTCTTACATTTAATCAGTGAATTAGAATAATAAGACATTTGGGCTGTTACCAGGCAAATAAAAAATAAATAAATAAATAAAATAAAATAAAAGCTGCATCTGAAGGGGCATTCAGATGCATTTACACGCTGTTTAATGCAAGACATGCATTTAACTGCAATTGTATTTAACTGTAGCCAAGGCAATTCATTTATTTTATACTGATGTATGTAAATAGCTAAAGCTTAAATTATTAAAAAAAAATACTTATAATAATAATAATAATTAAAAAAGACAAATGCACTAAAACCTTACCGAAAATTAAATTGAAAAGAAAAAAATATAAATATATAAACTCTACATTTTAAACATTTTAAAAAAGCTAGAGAACACAAAATGTGAAGCTGTTTTGAATAATAAAATCAAATAAAATCCAGGCATGCAGCTTTTTTCCATTGTAAAATATTTAATTCACTGGATTATGTCAAAATGTTTTTGTGTGTGTGTGTGTGTGTTTGTAAACATACAGTTGCTGTGAAATTCATAACATCGACCCCTACTTTAAACTAAACCTAATTTTATGCCTATAGTCGAAGTACTACACTTACACACACTGACTTTGTCAACAAGATGTGCTTTTCCCTAGAAACTCTCTGCAACACACACACACACACAGCTCTCTCATACTTTCCATCCAAACACACACTTGGTGCATTAAAAACTGCACTTGGCTCTTCTCCAACAAGTCGCCCTCCGGGGAGACACAACGCTACACTGGTTCCATAATTAAGCCATTGGCAAACAAAGAAATAGTCAGCTAAATGCTTCCTGGATATGAATCATAACAGATCTGCTGGGATTTACTAGACGTGAGTTTTTTTCTCAGCTCAACAGACTAATTGGTTCCCCTGCTCATTGTTTGTCATGCACAGTAATATGAAAGCACCTTAACTCAGATCCCCTCAACCAAAACCAAACTCAGTTCACACACTCCTTTCACTTCCCTCTCTCTCCCTCTCTCTGTCACTCGCCAATTAAACAAGACTGATACGTTTGATTTGTACCAAACACCTGTCCGCTGGCAGTGATGGAAAACGGGACAGATACTGGAATTACAATCACTTTACATGCAGATTATTGCAATCAGCATATTCTGAATATACTAAAACATGCATGTCCTTCTCATCTACATTCTTACTTTAAGATTAGAGCTCTGCATCTACATATTTTATTTCAATTCATTTATGAGTAATTGTGCACAGTAATCTAATTCTGATGGAACTGTTAATTGCAATGGATTGTAATGTATGGATAATCAAGTATGCCTAGTAATTGTTTATTTGAAATGTTACCACCAACTTAAATGTTATTCTTACATTTAGTTTGAAAATATCATTACAGATAAAATCTATAAATCAATAATTATACTCAGAGATTAAATATAATGAAGACATTTGCAATTTCTTTGGCCATTTCTAATTTTGCTATCTAATAATTTAGATACTATTAAGAAAATGTAAACTACAACTATTTTTTAGAATATCTATATTTTGAATTAGTTTTTGTATTTTTGTTGTTTGTTAGTTTTATTAGTTATTGGTTTTTCAATAAATAAATAAATTAATTAAATAAAAAGGTGTTTATATGTCTCACAAATTTTATTTAAGCTTTAGTTTTAGTTATTTTAAAACATCAGGTTAAACTAAATGAAGAAATGCAACTAATTGCGATTACTTTATTATTATTTTAGTTAATGTTTATTTAATTTCTAGTAATGTTTTTTTTTTTTTTTTCAGTTTTAGTTTTAGCTGACCATAACAACACTGATTGATTCTGTGGTTGAATATTTTTACATACTGATTTTATCCATTAACCCAAGCAACTTATTTCACACTTCCCTTCATATTATTTCTTGTTTTTCTGTAAAATGTAAAACGTAAATGATTTAGCAGACACTTTTATCCAAAGCAATCAAAATCAACAAAAGAGCAATGAAACGCAAGTGCTATAACAAGTCTCAGTTAGCTTAACGCAGTACATGTAGCAAGGGGTTTTGATATTATATGATAAATAAAAAGAAAACAGATAGAGAAAAAGCTAGTGTTAGAGGTATTTTTTGCTTTTGTTAACTGCACAATAAATGAAAAGATTAAAAAAGTTGGTTAGTAAATTAATAGAATGCAAGTCTAAAAGGGACAAGTTTTAAAAAAATATATAATTAGAATAGAGAGTGCTAGAGTTGAAGGGTCAAAAAGAAGATTGAAGAGATGTGTTTTTTTAACTGATTCTTGAAGAACATAAAATAGCCTTTCATAACATATTCTCCAAATACTTGAGTCACTCCACACCGTCTTTCTTCCTGCTTGATAAAAATTCCTCAAAACGATATTGGGTGTCCATTTACTATTTGTTGCGTTGCTTGTAATAAGTAGGATAATGTACAGTCAGACGCTGATTACACACAATGAAGCTCTTCAGGATGATACAGATCACCCAGCCGGGGTTTATTGTGTGATAATGAACGGCTGACTGTACATTATCTATGACTGGTTGACTGCAGTTGGGTGCTTTCTGTGGGCTCCAGTGGAGTGTCTACAGAGAGCTACACTTCAACATTATGTAAGCGATTGTTTCTGTAGTACGCTTCTTCTCCAACAGGCCCTTAGCAAATTGAGCTACTTTGGCGCATGAAGGGAGGTTAAAAGAACAACACTTCACAGCTAGAGACTCATCTTCAAATCTGTGACTGGAAGAGAAGAGTTGGAAAATGGGCTCTATTTTTGCAAATTGATGTCCATTTTCTCTCGAGTAAATACATCCTCAAAATATACTTCTGTAGAGATGTGCTAAACAGCACCTGAATATTCATTTCTGGCAAATCGCAAACTGGCGAACTGAATGCAAATGTGGCGGCATCTATTACCGACGGCGAGAAAGTGTTTGTCCACTCTGCGGTTAAGAGATAATGTAAACATTTCACTCAAAACAGTCCATCTAATGGAAAATGTGTCATTTACTGACGTGATCTCAGAAGCACTCATATACGTAAAGTGTGCTTGTACAAAATAAAAATATGTTTTCATGCATTTAAATGTACAGTATCAACCTATGACATCAATCCTTTTAAGTTTAGAGTTTGAGGTGCATATAATATTGTATTCATAAGATGATTTTGTCATGCTCATATAAATGAGACGAATTAAAAAACATTTAAGAAATCTTATTTGTACTGAACTAATTCCACATTATAATGATTCTGTGTAATTTCTCCCTATAACAGCACCTGAGTATAACAAGTGTTTACTAATATTTCATACTTGAGTTAATTAATCCATCTGCACAAAGAGTGCACATTTATTTTATTACTTGTTTTAGTAGTCTTAGATCTTTAATAGTCGATTATCTATCATTTAAAAAGCAATTTGGCATTAAAAGGCATTCTTTATTCTTTGGCATTCTTCATTGCATAGTATTTTCTATAAATGAATGTGTAAATGAATGAGCCTTTAGACAAAATAAATAAGCAAATAAACAAGCAAATAAGCATTTTTCATATTATGATATCAGGCTTTATGTTCATATAGTATTATACAGGAGAACATGAAGCACAGAGAAAGCACCTCAATTTTAATTCAGACACCCAAAAATAAGTAAAAAAGTATGCAATTTGGTTGAGATGCTGATATTTCCAAACCATAAGATGTAATTCTGATGAGATCTTTCTAACAGTATAACAGATACTTACATAAAATAATATAAATATTAATTATCACTCTAAATCAGTAATGAAAGAATTTAAAATTTTATTTTAAACGCTAATATTTTAATGCAGTGTAATACCATGATTGAGATGAATAATGTCCCTTTAAAGCCTGATGATCATATTTAAAAAAAAAAAAAAGGATAATAATGTAAACCTAAGTCACTTCAGTGCAGTGAGAGCCTATCTTGAAATATTACTAACGATTTAAAAGTTATCCTTACATTTACTTTATAAAAAAGAAAAAATCATGTGAAGCACGAGCTGAGATTGCAGGCTTTTTATTTACTTAAAAAAAGTATAACTATCAATCAGAAGACAGAAGGCATGTAGGAGATTGTGTGCAACAGGTTTTTCAGTCAAATTTGATCATTTAGAAGCCATAGAATTTTATGAAACATGATACAATAGGCTTTATAGGATTAATGAGTAGATGCACAAATGCCTATGAATATGAATGAGCTCACCGCACATTTACTGCCTTTCTCAGAGTCCAATAAAGCCAGATCCTCAGCACAGAACTGTCCACAAAGGGCTGATTTTGTAGTTGAAACTTGTTTTTTCTGAGAACTCGTGAAATGCTGAATGCATGAAGGGTCATACTGCAGGAACCCACTCTCTGACTGGCAGACGAGCAGAATCCCAACCGCTCACAGATCTCAATGTACTTTCAGACCACATGAAAACAGGTATTGTGCAGAAGCCTGTGGTTTTGTTGTATTTTAGAGAGCAGAGCCCTCCGTGTTTTTGATCTGGTGCACTGAGGTTGTCAAATACTAAAATGTCAGCAGTCAACAACAACGAACCAACTACTCTCAAAAGTAAGCTATAGTCTAAGTAAAATATAAATATTGATATAAACATTAACAAATAAGGCATGCCACAGCTAGAACTTTTGTACACACACCTCACTAGAATTTTACCTCATTTCACCCTGTATATGGGATTTTATATATAGGAAGGTTTTTAAAGCTACAACCAATTTTGGTTAATTATCGGGTGACCCGGCCTCAGACCTGCACCAATTAGCTGATGGCTGCTGGAGGCTTTGGGTCAGAACTGTAATGCAGTTACCGCTGAGCTCACTGTACTTTTGATGCAAGACCGGCAGAAAGCTGCATGTGAACGAAAGAAGGTTTTCCTTAGAGTATCTCACAAAATAATTGAAGCCCAACAGCATCTATCATAAACAGCGCTTATAGGAATATTCAGCATCAAATGAAATACAATACATATCTGGGCAAAAACACGTTCACCGTTTCACCCTAAAATCAAAAGAAAAATATATGAAATTCTATTTTGCCTTAATTGCACAATAATATGCAAATACGTTATATTAAAATACTGTAATGTACAGTACAGGTACACAAGTATAAAATCTTAAATGCTAAAAAAAAAAATACTTGCATTACAGTAAAAAAAATGAGAATTTTTTAATATGAATAACTGAATGAGGCATTTATATAGTGCTTTATTGTGTATTGCTGTACACACAAAACACTACAATCATGTGGAAGTTTAGTATATATATATATATATGTATATATACAAATTAAATTGTAAGCGCTATATATATATATATATATATATATATATATATATATATATAGCTTAAAATTTAATTGTTGTTGTTGTCTTTTTTTCAATCAATCAATTCAAACCCCTAGACAATTATTTTTTATTTGAAATATATATGACAGAATTATAATTTTAGAATTTTTTTTCTTTAAAATAAACCAAAACAACAACAATTATTTTTCAGTAGGACCAGTTCTGTAGGAAAAAGCAGTCAGAGAATGGTGTGCAAACATGAACATTTCTTCATCCATCTCTCCATCTCTATCTCTCTCTCTCTCTCAGTCTGTTTGCCTGCAGGGACTTTGCTTCACTCATTCTGCTCACAGAGGTCTTGCCTGCAGGCAACCAGAGAGCCAAAGCAGCAACAAAACAGCTTGCTACAGGCTTCTTCACCGCGCTCCTCTCTAACACACACAGACCCTAATCAAACCCTCTGATTTCACTAATGCACACAACACACACTCGAGGAAACTCAAAGACACTTTGGTCACTGTTTGAGGCCTCTTATTCCCAGACCGTTTGATGCTTAATTCCCAGAGCAGATCAGCTGTTTGTGATATGAGATGAAGCTGCTCACTGGCGTGCTGAAGCACTAGTCACTGTATTTGCAAAAAAAATAAAAAAAAAAACAGTCAGGTTAGTGCATAAAATCTCTGAAATATATCCAGACTTCTGTTTTGAGGCACTTTGTAGCATGTAAACTAGATATATATATATATACACCCCCCAAAAAAACAGCAAATATTAATACCTTTAAATAGCCAAAAATGCACATCTCCTGTAAATGGTAGCATCACGCTAGAACATGAGACACACAGTTTAGAGGTTGTTTTGCAGTTGCTAAGGCACTCTAAGTGTTTTACAATTTGTTATTTGGTTTTTAGGTTGGTGTTGCTTAGGTGTTACTAAGTCCTTCTGAGTGTTTTACAACTTACTGTGTGGTTATTAGGATATTCTGGGTGGTTGCCAATATGTTACTAGGAAATTCTGAGTGTTTTACAACTTACTGTGCGGTTACTAGGTTATTCTGGGTGGTTGGCAATGTGTTGCTAAGGCATTCAGAATGTTTTACAAATTGCTGTGCAGTTACTAGGATTTCTGGGTGGTTGCCAAGGTGTTGCTAAGGCATTGTGAGTGTTATAACCCCTTATTGTGTGCAATTGCAAAAGCAATTTCAACTGAGGAGAAAACAATGGAAAAAATGCAAGTGGGCATTAGTGACATCAGCACTGGACATCAATTAAACATTGACATAGATGTTGAAATTATACTGAATTTTGGTCACCCGAAGTTGCAACCAAAATGTAAGGAAATCTCAATGTCTTATGACATTGTGTGCCTGCTGGGACATTTCAAAGTAGTAGGCTACTTTAGTAGCCGCAGTCAAAAAACAACAGCACTTTCCAGAAACACCACTATACATATGAAACCAGACACAAAATATGATCTTACTAAAGACTGACATTAAAGATGAACAACTTCTGCATGTCCATGCGGCGGACGGCAGCCTACACTGGCTTTCTGCCATTCCTGAAGGTGACAGCAATAGTGCCGACGTTTCACGGCAGGACACACACACACACGCGCCGAGGGGTCTGTGAATCTCAATGTCAACTGTGTTACAGCGTTTACAACTCGACAGAGTCAAACACAACGCCTTGACTCAGCACATTCCTTACCCAGTGCTCAAAGAAAGACGAAGATGAAGAAAAGTGTGAAGCGGAGCAGCCTAACTGAACCCTGTCAGAGCGCTGCTGTTCCGACACTAATTATTGATTGGATGATTAGGGCAGATGAAGAGATCTTTTTTTGAAAGCGCGGCCTGTGATTGTGCATCCCACACGCGGCTACAGAGCCGGCGGAAGTGAGCGATGGAGCAATCGATACTTTCAATCATGTTGAAGAGCGTTTCTGTCAGTCACGCTATAGTGAGGTGATTAGGATTGAGTCTTAAGACAGTGAATAAGTTCCCGCTGCTCTCTCAGGAGCCTCCTTCAGTTTCCTGGGCACCTAATGAACTCACACAAAGTGGCGCGGCGTTCTGTCTGCACTGATCCTCCATGGAGTCAGACCAAACTATAGGTATAAAAACACGTTCCAGATCACTGAAAACGCATCACTCTGACATAGCACATGTAGATACATCTATGACTACACAATCTATATTAATGCATCAAGTTGCAAACAAAAACAGCCTGCATTAAAGACTGTACTGCAGCAAAATTCTGATGATTTCACATATTAGTAGTTTGAATACAGGAAAGGAATACAGAAATTTTTATTTAATATCACCCTCATGATGATCCCCCCCAAACTATTTGTAGTTATCCTGCTTATATAAAACATAAAACTTTTGACACATTTTACCAAGTTGTTGTCAGTACAATTACAATTCATAATGACCCTGACTGACTGATTAAGTGCTAGTCTTGTCTTGTCTGGAGAACTGGCCCCAACTGAGCCTGGTTTCTCCCAAGTTTTTATTTTCTCTATTTTTTCCACATATGGAGTTTTGGTTCCTTGCTGCTGTCGCCTCTGGCTTGCTTAGTTGGGCACACATACTTTTTAGCAATTATCGTTGATTTGATGACAAATATCCTATTTAAAATGAGCTGATCTAGACAACGAAGTCTCTGAATACAAAAGCTGATAATTGGGTGTGTAATCTTGTCGTTATACATTAAAAGCGCTATATAAATAAAGGTGATTGATTGATTGATTGACTGTCAAGGTACTAAATAAATAAATAAATGACAGTGAGATTGTTTGTTGTAATAACATATCTATTAATAACAATAACAATAATAATGATTATTATATAATAATAATAATTATACAATTTATGTAAAACAAATTAAGCTATTTATTATTGAATATCAGGACAAGCAAATAACTATAGATTTTTAACAATATCCACAAACAAATAAACTTACATATCTTACATATCTAAAACAATATCACTTACAAAATCACTTACGAAGTCGAACATTATTAGCACCGACGCGCATAACAATCTTACTGAATTTACGTTTAGCATTAGCCAGCACTTTTGAATTTGCCAAGATGTCAGGTGCTTTGGCTCCCGGTAAACACTGGACTATGGTGGCTGGTTGTAACACCCAGAACAGGAGACGAGAGACAAGGTACGTTTTTAACAGTGTTTATTGAAAGTTCAAAAGTGATCTTGGGTGAATGACTTGAGGAGGAACGTGGAGAGGAGAGCTTGGTGAAGCTGCGAACCACCGTGAGTCCTCTTGAGGTTCGTGCAAGCTTCCTTAGGTGATTGCAAGTCTTTCTGGGGTAGGTGAAGTAGGAAGCGCGCTCTCTTAGCGCTAATCCTTGTGTCTCGGCTTTCTTGCAGCCACGAGAGGTGGAGCATGAGCGGCCGTCCTACGGCTCGCGCCCTGAGGAGACAGGTAAGTAGAATAGGTAAGTAGTGGGGTAAGTATAATGCTCTCACGTGAATAAGTTTGTCGTAGGCTTCCAGTGAGATCTCCTTTGGTGCAGGTGAGTGAGTTGAGGTATCAGCCAGTGCATTCAATCCTCCTCTTGACGATCCTTAATAGCAGGTGAGTATACAAATCCTTGTGCAGGAGAATAACAATAGACGTAACTTCAAAGTACAAGTTGCAAACTTCAGCGACCAGTGAATACATGAAGGCAGAAGGTAAGAACAAACGAAGTTACCTCAATCACCGCCACTGACTGTTTGGAAGGCTGTGCTCTTTATACTGGCGGTGCGATTGGATTCAGGTGGTGCTCGTTAAGAATCAAGTGACTGTGAACGTGTGTAGCTGCTGCTGGTGTGACATCTATAGAGATAGCTTTAAAGAAAACCCAGTCCAGAGCATTCAGAGACTCAGACTTTGCCTGGCAAAATATTCATGTTTTTCTTATTAAATTTATTAAAAATAAAAAAAACCTGAAATAAGCACATTACATTTCTGCAGCATCTTTACAGTCTCAAGTCTTTATTGTTTAATGCAACAAGCTTTGCTCATCAGTAACTTGTCAGTTATCTTCTCACCTCTTCACCTCTCAAGCTCTGTCAGGTTGGATGGGGGCAGATGTACATGTTCAGGTTTCTCCAGAAATATTTGTCTAAGTTCAATCCCAGGCTGTGGCAGGGGCACTCAAGGACATTCACAGAGTTGTCTATAAGCCACTCTTGCTGTGAGCTTAGAGTCATTGTCCTGTTGGAAGGTGAACCTTCTGCCCAGTCTGAGTCTCTGAATGCTCTGGACTGGGTTTTCTTTGAAGGTATCTCTACATTTTGCTGCACTGAGTGTTCCTTATACTCTGCTGAATCCCTCAGTCCCTGCCTCTGAAAAACAGCCCCACAGCATGAGGCTGCTACCAAACACTTTACTTTTGGGTGGTACTCTGCAGGTGATGAGCAGAGCTGGTTTCCTTCAAACATGATGCTTAGAATTGCGGTTCATCAGACCAGAGAATCTTGTTTCTCAGAGTCTGAGGGCCCTTTAAATCGTAAATTCCAGGTGTGTTTTCATGTGTCTTAACTGAAGAGAGGATTGAGTCTTGCCACACCGCCATAAAGCTCAAATTGATGAAGTGTTGCAGTGATGTTTGTCCTTCTGTAGATACATATGATCGTGGAGCTCAACTAGAGTGACCATCAGGTTCTTGGTCACCACTCTAACCAAAGCCCTTCTCCATCAGTTGCTCAGTTTGGCCAGGAGGCTCAATCTAGGAAGACTCCTGGTTGTTTAAAACTTTTTTACATTAAGGTTAACGGAGACTACAGGCTTCTGTGACCCTTCAGTGAAGCAGAATTTTTTTTCTGAACTCTTCCACAGATGCATGGCTTGGCACAAACCTGTTTCTCAGTTCTTCGGGCATTTCCTTTTGACCTCAATGTTTTTTGCTCTGATATGTCTTACGTCACATTAAGGTGCGGAATGAAGGCACGAAGAGGAAGAGTCACAATTATAGCATTTAATAATCCACACAGAGTAAATCCAAGAAGGCAGCCACACATGCACAACACAAAGTAACCTCAATACCGGACAATCGCACATTGAACAGCATCAAACTTATAAAGGGTAACTAATGAGGGTAATGAACGACTTACACCTGATCATAATGAGAAAATCAACACGAGACTAGGTCATACAAGGCACATGGTGGGTGAAAACACAAACAAACAGTCTATGTATCTACAGAAGGACAAACATCACTGCAACACTTCATCAATTTGTCAATACTGTTAATATTATAATAAAATAAATTATTGTATTACTAATTATGTTCATTTTAAAAGTAAATTGTACATTTAACATTACTATAAATATTAATGTTACTTTTAGCAGTAGTAGTATTTACTAAAATACTACTACTACTAAAATGTTAAATAAAAAAAAATATATATAATAAAATAAAACTGATTTTGATTAATATTATTATTATCAGTGTTCATATTTATTTTAATAATGTGACTGTGTGTGGATTATGTGGGCTGATTGGAAGGGAAACATGTTAGTGCTTCCAGGGACAGTTTGTGTGAAAAGAGAATTGGACTCTGTTTTTCAATTTCAGTCATCTGAAAGATCTTTTGAGTTTGTGTCAAAGTGGACTTATGAATGAACACTTACAAAGAGGAACTGGTTCTATCCGGCAGTTAAATGTAGGGAGAACATCATGTAAAGTGTAGACAAAAGGCATCACTTTCTAGTTTGTAGTTTTTGAACTGTGTTTGATTAAACTGACTGGACTTGATTAGGAAAGCCACACACCTGTCTATGTAAGACCGTCTCGGTTACGTATTGTAACCCTTGTTCCCTGAAGAAGGGAACGGAGACGTCACGTCGGTGACCGACGAATAGGAA
>JAUMHE010000056.1:20395247-20414495 GCA_032359235.1 Enteromius mattozi | reverse complement strand
GCCAAACAAACACCGTCGCGCCTCACAGACTGAAACCTCAGCTGACTGTCCGCTCAATACATACACTCACAGATAGATAGACAGGACAGATGGATGGAAGGATGGAAGGATGGATGGACGGACAGACAGACAGACAGACAGACAGATAAAAGAATCACAGAATTGTAGTTAAAACGAGAGAATGATAGAATGTGATAATGATAAATGGGAGAATGAGAGACCAGGGAACAATAGAATGATAGATGCGAGAGAATGATTAATAGAACAATAGATAGAATAAGAGAATGATATAAT
Source organism: Enteromius mattozi (assembly GCA_032359235.1). Lineage (NCBI taxonomy): Eukaryota > Metazoa > Chordata > Actinopteri > Cypriniformes > Cyprinidae > Enteromius > Enteromius mattozi. The sequence goes on along the minus strand of JAUMHE010000056.1, from coordinate 20,414,201 downwards.
GACAGAATGACATACAGAACAAGGCAAAGCCATCCTCGGCAGCCTTGGGGTAAAAGAGCCAGAGTATTTGTGTGTCCGCCGTTCTAGAGCTACCACGCTTCAAAAATACGTACAACAGTTATAGTTTCCATACTATTTTTTAATGGACCCTTGCTATTTTCTATTCTAAAAAAAAGCCCATTAGGCTATGACAACAGCTTCAACAGAGTTGGCTAGCTGGATGTGAAATAAGTCACACCTTTTATTGTTTTTCCTGTTTGCTATTTCAAAGTCCTGTAACTGAAGCGTTGTGCGAAAAAACACAGAAGCTAACTCAAGGTGATCATTGGGGTCCAAGCGCAATGGTTAGTTGATGATGCAGTTACACAATGGACATGCCTCTTTTCAAGTAAATTATGAGTCTTCATGTGTGTTATTTTATAAGAACAATATGAAAATAGATAACTAATAGTGTCCCTTCTTCAGATGGATGTACATTTAGTTCTGTATGACAACTTGAGAAATATATTGTCAATGCCATTAAAATTAAGATAGATAAATATATAAAAGTAAAAAAAAGTAGGCTTTATTAAAGTTAATGAAAATACAATGACTCTAAATGCATTTTGTTTTTTATTTATTCACTTCACATTAGTATTATGGCCTTCATCTCTGAACCACATTAAGATTAAATGGCCAGTATTTTTTCATGATTACAAACATTAAAGTATTAGTTTACTGACAATAAACCCAAATTAAACTCAAATTTGCTGATTTTGTATCTTATTTCATGCTTTAAGAGTTTAATTTTCAACTTGCATTTTTAAGTAGTAATGATTGATCATTATGTGATGTGTTAAATGATTAACAATTCTTAAACAATATAATGATGAAAAAAAGCACAACAGTTTTAGTTTTCATAATATTTTTTCAAGACACTTATTTTGTATTGTAATGAAAAAGGCTTTTATGACAACAAAAATTGTCATTACTAAAAATTAAACAATTAAATTTTTTTTAATAGGTCAAGCATGTTATATGGATGTTTACAAGGTTTTTTTTAGGATTTACATTTCAAAAAGGCAAATAGTACGGGTGATATGTGAAAAAAATAAAAGCATGAAACTTGTACACTTGGTACACTTGTATAGTTTGCGGCCCTAAACATTTTCAGCAGTGGAAATTTCCATTTCCATATCCATTTTCAGCCATCACAAAAACAACTAAACAACTACTAACATCACACGCAGACGGCAGCGCAATCAGGTGAATAGTTTAATTCAGTGAATTTATGAGAAGGATTACAATGAAATCACAGATGCAGAATAAAATTTCAAACATATTTACTGTAAACTTAATTTACAGTCACTATCTGGGGCCAGAGTAGTCTATTATATTGTCCACAACGGGGAAGACAAAGTCCTGCATGCGGACAGTTACACGCAGTTGATTGGTAATATTTGATGTAACAGGGACAATAATATATTTATGTAGAGTGTGGTATGGTTGCAGGCCAGATGGTGATGAGCACAAGTGGGTTGCGGGTCCAATATTCAAAACGCATAATTTGGTTATGGTGGAAGGTAAAACGGTCGCCATGGCAACCACAAGGTGTTTTTGTGATGGCTTCATTTCTGAAACTGTTCAGGGACCTAACCTCTACAATTGTACCAAGTTTCATGCTTTTATGAAAAAGTGAACATATCACCTATATTTTTGCACATGAAGTGCTTCAAGACAAGGTGCTTCAGTTTGGTAATATTTGCCATAGACTGCATTTATTATAATAATAAATGTGTAGATACCAGATAAATTGTGCAATAAGCGAATTGCAAACAATATTATGAAAGAGTGAGGCTTGTGGCATTAAAGCACTGGGATGAGTTAAAGCTGAACAATTTAGTCTTACAATGATAATAATAATAATAATAATATGTTGAAATAGACAACAGACATTAGATGATAAATCATACAACAATAGATAGATAGATAGTAGTGGTGCACAATATATTGCATGAAATATATCAATATCATGCAATATCTATGCAATATCATGTTCACGATCGCATGCGATCCATTTGTGATTATGTGCGCAAACTGCATAACTTGTCAGCAAACTATGGCTCTGTGTATTAAATGCCACTCCATCTGAAAACAGGTAATGGAGATTTATTACTAATCAAAGAGCCAGCTTTACTGAGGAGATGCACATGACTATCACATGCAAAATATCATGCAGCCCTAATAGACAGATAGATTTGCAGAAGCAGCTCTGAAGGAATGACACAGAAACTTAAACTGCACAAATGTTTTGTGTTGCACTAATTCAATAGAAACTTACAATCTTCACCTCCTACAGCAAACACAAACCAAACAGCTTTAGTTTGAGTAATTAAACTGATCACGCAGCACTACAGTCACAATCACAGTCAATTACAGCCTTATTTCAGTTTACACGCATGCTTCTCTGAGAATTACAAACAGCTCAAAGATACAGCAATACAGCCTCCACCCTTCTTATTTGTCAAAACACATTTAATATAGATACTGCTAGAGATCTGACAGGGTAAAATTAGTGAGAATAACTGTGTCGCATAGCATCAAACATCTATACGGAGAAAACATGCAACAAAATTAGAAACAAATCGCAATAAATAGTCTAATGAGAAACGGGGGTGTTCTTTTCTGTCCTAATGAGATGTGAGCAGTATTACACCTCTGTGATTTGACTGGATCTGCACCTCTGTCCATCCGGACCTTTGTTTGCACTCTTTATTTGCATTTCAAAGAGAGCCCAGGGGAACCTGCCTTGCATATTTACATGCGATTAGCAACTTTAAATGAATATGTCAAAATCTGTAAAGTGTTCAACACTGACTTTGACGGGCAAACTTAGGCCACACGCATACATACCCATATCGCTGAAAAGAGATGGGTTTTTTTCTTCCAAGACAATAAAAAAAATTGAAAAAATAAATCCCACTGCATGTATGTCAAATCCTGTCCTCTTTTGAAAATAATAAAAGAAGTGAGCATGTGGGGAACACATTCTGCAGTGCAATCAATAAATTAAAGTATGTGCATATGAATAAAGGCTTTTAGCCAGTAATATTTTGATTAATTAGAGGAAGTTGTAAAAAGTGCTGGTTTGGGCATTTTGAAAAGCTTAACGCTAAGGAGCATAACTGACGGTTCAAGGTCATGCAGAACATGCTTAGAATTGTGCGTATGTGGAAGAAACCTTGGCTAGTTTTTAGATAGATAGATAGATAGATGGTTATTGCAGTATTTTCATACTTAATGTTACATTTAAAAATGTTAGTGTTACATTTTTAAAAAATGCAATGTTTGAATTTTTTGCTAATACTACTCTAACAATTTATATTAGTTTCTTCTATGTGTGGAACTACTAACTATAATTTTTATTTATTCATTTTTATATATATTTTAGTCTGAATGTTTGCATTTATTTTATTATATATATTATTTATTATACCTTTGAAAATACTATACCACTACCACTGCTCCAAAATTTAATATTTAAAAAAATCATGCATTAATTTGCATATCTATCTATGAAACTTCTACATAATACCATAAAATAAATAATGCTATTTATATATTTATTTATATATTAAAAAAATGCATATCTAAGAAATTACTACATTTACATGTTTTTCCAATTTCTGTATTTTTTCTATATATTTTATTTTTATTGTATATATCCATACATGATATATATATATATATATATATATATATATATATGTATATATGTGTATGTATCTATCACACTACATCAAATTTTTCATATTTTATAGTTTATATTATAAAAAATGTGTGCATTTATTTGCATATCTATCTAAAATCCAATAATAATAATAATAATAATAATTTATATTTAACATTTTGTTTATATATTTTTTTAAATCTCAAAGTTTATTAAGAATGTTTTTAGTATTTTCATTTATATCTTTCAAAAATCTCAATGCTTGCATTTATGTGCATATCTGTATTTGCATATAGGCTCTCTAGGTTACATGTGTTTTTAAATATAAAGAAGCCATTGTCATTTCACAGCCATCTTTTGGTGCTTTTAGCTGTTTTACAGAATCAAAGCAGACAGAGACAAAGAACAGCCAGTCGAGCCCATCATCAGCTCTGCCATGCAGAAGCAGCAGAAAAACACTGACGGATGTTCAAAACGTTAAGGTAAGTATGGGCCACGTGCCACGCAGAGAGAAAAAAAATCCAAAATTTCTGCTCGGCCGAACTTTGTTGAAGCTCAAGAAGTGTGTCGTATAAAATATGAACTAACTATGTGATTATTAATTGGGCCCCATTTTGATTTCTGTATTCCGGGCTGCATATTGTTCTCCTGCTCTCCACGGGGTCCGTCTGAGCGCGCGCGTGTCGAGGGGTTCGGCGAGCCGCGCGCCTCAGCCATTTAGAGAGCGCCTCGCCGTGCACACCGCAGAATACCAATGAGCGGGGTTAAAAAGGCACGGCTCCTCTCGGAGACGACTCTCCTTCTTCCGCGCACCTCCGCCGGGTCTCCACGGACTAATTTTCAAAACCACCTCTTAATGTGGGCTTGTGTCAATCACCTGAACAGACAGCTTCATCCCCAGATATAGAATAGTCCCTACATTAGAGCAATGCACACCGGCTCCTACACAATGGGGCCCCGGCTAAAGGATGAAAAGCCACTTTAACGCCAATTGGGTTTAAAATAATGCCTTATTCATGCGTTCATGCACACATTTACATTATAATGATAAGGGCCGCATCAAAACGTGTAAGATACCGGCTTTTAATTTTTTAGCGGTTGTGCGCACATGCACGCTAAGAAGTATAAATTTCAGAAAGCAAGGAACAGACACACACACACACCCCCTCTCGTCTCTTTCAGATGAATGACCACTCTGTAAACTTTCATCTGTTCATGCCGCACGTCTGCTTTCTGACATCTCGCGGCTGTGGCGCTTCGGAATCAAACTTCAAAAGAACCGGCCGCAGATAAAAAAAATAATACTATGGGAACTCATTTGGCCCTGAAAGCTGTGTGTTGTAGTCATTTCGCTCCAGACTTTATCACACACGCTTTCAAAGGCCGGGGTCTGAGGCGGAACGGCGAGGACAGGAAATCTCACATTCAAAGGCGCTTGAAGAGAACAATGTTTATCGCGGTGTCTTGTTATTTTCAAGGGGCTGCATTTAAAGAGAGTCATTTGGCTTGCATATTAGAGCTAGAGTGGTGCTAGATGTTACTCGTGCAAGAAATGACCGTTTTGCACTTCTGATGGACAGACCTAAAAGTTCAGTTTTGCTTGTACTTTGGTTAAGTACAAAACAACACTATGGCAAACTCAAAAATCAATCAATCAATCAATCAATCAATCAATCAACCAGTCAATCATGCAATCAATCAATCAATCAATCAGTCAATCAATCAATCAATCAATTGATCCATCTATCTATCTGCCATTAATAATTATTTAATATTTTATTTCTTAAAAATACTAAAACATTACTTTTTTTTCAACTTTTTAGTTATAGACAGTTTTTAAAATCTCAATATTTGCATTTATTTACATATCAATATTTTTTATTTAACATTTTATTTTTAAATACTACAATATTACATTCATTGTATTCAATATTTTATTTATATTTGTAAAGATTTTATCTATCTATCTTTTTTCAATATTTTATTGATATTTTAAACGTTTGCATTTATTTGAATAACTCTATCTATCTATCAATCTATATAAATATGCCAATATAAATTTTTGTATAAGATTTCATTTATATTTGTAAATGTATGATTTTAAAGGCATATTTGTTTGTTTTTGTAACGAAAAATTTGGTTCTCTGTTGGGTCACCAATTTATAAAGTGTGATATCTAAAGTTAAAAACCTAAAAAAATATATTCCCGTCACCACCGAAAACAATCGACAGTGTCCTGCTCTTTCTTTTCCGAGAATGATACATATTCAAGGAATCTGTAACTGTCAAGCAAATTTCTGTCTTTGTTTTGGACAGCTCTCTTTCCTCTTGTCTTGTGACAAAATCTCTCAAGCCCATCAAAACTGTTTATGAATGTGTTGTCGGGAGGCTTTAAAGGATTCGGGGGAGAGGCAGTCAGGTATGACAGGGCTCTACTCATCAGCATGCGAGCGGATGAAAACATACAGAGAGACATGAAAGCAGCACACACACACACACACACACACACTTGTAGGTAAGTTATGAAAAGAGTGGTCCAAGGATAAGTATATTTTTATAGAAATCACAGATGAGTATTTTGATTCACCTCAGTGTTAATGAAAATAGCATTTATCATGCCCGCCACATATAAGAGACTGCACGCGCACACACACACACACACAAAGTGCATATATTGGATAGAATTGATTGTCCTTGTATGTGGTGCATTCATACAGAAATGTAAATTTAATTAAAATGCAATTCAATAGGATTTCAATATTTTCCAGTCCCAAAAATCAGAATCCTTTCTCATTTGGGTCTTTAATTAATACAACATACAACCAGACAGATTTTCAAAAAACCAAGGTCTGTTCCTCCACAAGTACCAATGGGGATTATTGAAGAAATTATCTCGTCAAGGCCTGAAATACAGAAAGTTTTAAAGTCCATTAAGAGGAATTCATGTAAGAATGTATGCACCAAATACCAAAGCAACATTAAATCCACTAACCAGTCAATGGGGAGATGAAATGAAATTGAAATGAGAAAAAGAAGAGGGAAGATGTGTTAAAACAAGAAGATACAGTAGTATGAATGGCTTGAAATGCTTCACAAAGTGCTACTGCTGCTTTAAGTGCACTTGGTGAGCGCTTGACGATGGGTTAACCAACAGATGTTACAATAGGTTGCCAAAATAAAATTAGCAACACATGACCTGAAAAAACCCGTAATTCAACAAATAATAATTTTATTTTAAAAAGACTCAGAAATTGAGTGCACACTGGTATGTTTTAACCTTCAAAGTTGAACATAAAATTTACCATATTTTTTGCTTTGACAAATCTTAACACATCCAATGTCTGTATCCCCCACATAGTGATCACACTTTTTTTTTTGCATATCTATATCTGTAATTAATAATTTTCATTTAATATTTTATTTACATTTAATAATTATATAATATTTTATTTAAAAACCTCAATGTTAGCATTCCCATCTCTCTGAAATGTATGTAAAAATACTTTACAGTTTTATTTAATATTTTATTTTTATTTTTTTTTATCTCTATTTTTGACTTTAGATTTTACATTTCTTTACTTCTGTAAAAAAAAAAAGAAAAAAACACTATATTTTAAAATTGGTTATAACTTATCTTTAATTTAATTATTTAAAGAATTACTTAGAAATATGTTTTTTTTATCATAGTATTTTATTTAATATTATATTTTATTCATTTCAAACACCCACCAGATATAAACCTAGCTCATATAATATTTAGTTTGAATACATGAGCTTGACGATCAACGTTTTCTGAAGGTTAAGCATCTGCCTTCACTGATCATTTACTAAAAAATTAAAATATATTGATCCTTTTAAGAATTTTGTGGAAAGTTTCATAAAGCAACCAACAAAACTTCACATTAGGCAACATCATCTTAAAATTTTTGAAATGCATCACTAAAAAGAAAAACCCATTCACTTCCACACCCCTTTCCAACCTCCCATGCAGATTCCCATTGGTAAATACAACTTGACACTGTCATCTGTGTGTAACTCGTATTCATGCTTCTGACTCTTGAAGGCCTCATGACAGTGTGAGCGAGTCTCTGGTCCCTCCAGAACGTCCTTATATCTTAAAGCGAGGGTTTAACAGAAGCGAGTGAAGGGAGTGACTGTCAAAGTAAGGATTCCTCAGAGTGTCAGCACAAAACTGAATCATTGATTCAAATACAATACTGCTGAGGTGGTCCCAGTCTTCACAGTGATGTGCCCATCAGCAGAATCGCACAGAGCTCCAAAACCAAACAAATATATACACTGACAAATGAGACATACAGCCCACCACTACCATTCCAGACTACACTTCATTTCAGTCCATATGTGATCAAGCTGTGATCACCTTTGCCAGCCTTAAAACTCTTTTATTGTGGCTCCACTCCAGTGTGTAGTGAGCTGATTACATGAAGCATTTTAAGGCATCATACAGTAGGTGCACCTTCAAGCCAAAGACTGTTCCAACAGAAGCCTGCAGCATAATTATACCTCATTTTCAATAGATAGATAGATAGATAGATGATCCCAGGACCAGAAACATGATAAAAATATTGGTAAAACAGTCCATGTGACATCAGTGGCTCAACTTCAGTTTTGTGATGCTAGGAGAATAATTTTTTTTGCGTTAAGAAAACAAAATTATCAGCATACCATTCTTCTCCCCTGACTTACATTTTCCACTGTTTTATAGAGTATCACTCGCAATGCATATGCACGCTTTAACGCATTTGACGAAATCAGCCCAGATTACTTACTGGCAAAAGCATGTGCATGTACATAATCTGTGGTTGTTAACACCTAGTGGACGGTGTGCGCATACGTAGTGATACTCTCTAAAATGGTGGAAGACTTAAGTCAGGGGATGCTGATGATATGCTATTTTTGTTTGCGCAAAAAAAGTATTCTCGTAGCGTCGCAAAACAGAAGTTGATCCACTGATGTCACATGGACTGTTTTAACAATGTTTTTACTACATTTTTGGATCTGGGATCATTTCAGTTTTATTGCTGACTATGGAGGGTGTTAAGTTCCACATGTGTTTTGTGTATTTTGTTTTGTTTTTTTCTGTTGCTCGCTCTTCTGCTCCTTTACTTTGCCCCACTTCCATGTACCTGTTTATTGGCTGTTGTGACTGTCAATCATCATTCTGACGTCATGATGTTCCGCAATCTTCTTACGTGACAGCTGTATTCGAGGGCTCGAATTGATTGTGTGTGGATGCACCAAACAGCGTACCTTGTGCTCCAACACGGTCAATAATTTTTTTTGTAGCAATGCCAATTGTATTTCAGATGCATAATGTATCTCGTTTTATGCAGCCATGCTTTTGTGATGTAAAATTTGATCTATCTTCGATTTGTTTATTTTGACTAGTAGCCTACCTGTATCAAATTCTTCGTGAACAATGCCAATGTTCGTTTTCAGTCTTACTACTGTGCGTGTTATGTGCAAAGTTAAGCATAAGGTGTCAGATTTTCAAGCGTTGAGCGAACTAATCCTCTTGGAGGAATTTAAAAGTTGTATCCCTGATTGCATTGTGGTTTACCTCAAAGAACAAAAAGTAACTTCTTTGTCTCAGGCATCTGTTTGTGCTGATGAGTTTGCGTTGACTCATAACAATGTTTTTACTCCAGTCCGTGCAGAGAAAGTTTTGCCTGTTCTGACCGCTTTTAAAGGTCAGTCACGTTTGAAAAGTAATGTAATGAAAGGTAAAGAGGATAGGGTGTGTTTCTATTGCCGTAAAAGTGGACATGTTATTGCTGAGTGTCTGGCCTTAAAACGCAAGCCACAAGGCACTGGTATTAAGGATGATGCCTTAACGAAAACTGTTGATATCATGGATGTTGAGAATTGTGAGAAACCAGATGCCAGTTATCAACCTTTTCTGTAGGAAGGGTTGGTATCTGTTGACGATACGTTTATGAATCCGGTAAAGGTAACCATGCTTCATGACACTGGTGCACAGTTATCATTTATAATGACTGACGCATTGCCCTGTTCCTCTGCATCAGATTTACTTGAAATCAGACTTGTTTATGGGAGTTGTGCAGGTTGGAGTGTGCGACCATTTACTTGTGCGAGGTGTGACCTTCCTTTTTTTGTAATGACATTGCTGGTGGGAAAGTTATGCCTTTGTTGGATGTCCATGATAACCTTGATTTGTCGGTGTCCGATTACCTGCCAGACGCGCTCACTGAAGTTTTTCCAGTTTGTGCTATTACGCGTGCCCAGGCTCGAAAATTTGCAGATGCAGATGATTTATGTTCAACATTCATGGCCCCTACATTTGTGTACGATGTGTTGATGGTTGATGACCACCCTGACGAAAAATCTGTCTTTTTAAATTTAAACAACTTGAAGTTGCGTGATAATCTTATTGCTGCGCAAAAAGATGATTTCACTTTGCGTAAGTGTTTTTCTTCTGCTGTTTCTTCAGAGGTGGCACAGAGGAGAAAAACTGCTTTTTGCATGGAGAATGGAGTGCTGATGCGTAAATGGTGTCCGGACAGTTTGAGTGACTCTGAATGGAAGATTTCAAGTCAGATCGTCATTCCTGCTTGTTACAGACAAATAGTACTCTCTTTGGCTCACAACCATGATTTATCCGGGCATTTGGGTATTAAAAAAACCTATCATCGAATATTGAATCATTTCTTTTGGCCCTGATTGAAAACGGATGTGGCAAAGTACTGTAGAACGTGTCAGACCTGTCAATTTTCAGGTAAACTAAACCAGACTATTCCGTGCTCTCCATTGGTTCCTATACCGGTCATGGGGGAACCCTTTGAGTAAGTTCTTGTTGATTGTGTGGGTCCATTGCCCAAAACAAAAACTGGAAATCAATACTTTCTGACGATGATGTGTGCAGCAACGCGTTCTCCCGAAGCGATTCCGCTGAGGAAAATCACAGCGCCTGTAATAATTAAAGTGCTGGTGAAGTTCTTTTCATTGTTTGGGCTGCCCCTCGTTATACAGACTGACCGAGGTACAAATTTCATGTCAAATCTTTTTGCTCAAGTGTTCAAAACCTTGAAAGTTTCCAAAGGACTTCGAGTGCGTACTGTACCATCCAGAAAGCCAAGGGGCCCTAGAGAGTCCATCAGACGTTAAAAGCTATGCTTCGTAAATACTGCATGGACACGGGTAAGGATTGGGATGAGGGGGTCCCTTTAGTCTTATTTGCTGTTAGGGAAGCAGTGCAGGATAGTTTGGGATTCAGCCCTGCTGATCTAGTATTTGGTCATTCTGTGAGAGGTCCAATTAAAATGCTCAAAGAGGATATGTTATCAGTGGAGACAAGTGCTAAAACAAATGTACTGGATTATGTCAGCAAATTTCGCGAGCGACTGCATCAGGCCTGCCTAGCAGCAAAAAGAGATGTTGTGGAGAATAAACAACCTGAAGTCTGCAATGTACCGGTTACTGCACTGGTTTGTGACGTTGCTCCTGACAGTAAAGATAATGGAGTAATTGTTAGACACACATACCAACAGTGCACTAGGTTTAAGAACTCTGAGATTTTAGCTGACTTAGATTCTTACTTATCTCATTTGACTGTTTCTCTGTAGCCCGTGGAGTTCTCCATGTTAACTTGTAACTGATGGGTGATGGGTCCGAGAGATTCTGTACAGACTATCGAAAAGTAAATGCACTGACTGTTCCGGATTGCTTTCTGCGCATGGAGGATTGTGTGGACACTCTTGGGCAAGCAAAATTTGTCAGCAAACTTGATTTGTTAAAAGGCTACTGGCAAGTGCCTTTAGCAGCCCGCACAGATATTTCTGCATTCGTAACTCCAGACGATTTCATGCAATATTGCGTAATGGCATTTGGCATGCGCAACACACGGGCTACATTTCAAAGACTTATCAACCTCATACTAGCAGGAGTCCCTAACTGTAACGCTTATTTGGATGACCTTGTAATTTATTCTACTGATTGGTCAGAACAGGTTTCAACCCCGCGTGAAGTGTTTACACGCCTCGAGGAAGCTTCTTTAACATTAAATCTTGCCAAATGTGATTTCGGTCAAGCCACAATTACGTATCCGGGTAGAAAAGTGGGTCAAGGGCAAGTGAGACCTACAGTACTGAGGCAAAGGTGGTCTGATGAATGTCAGAATGCTTTCGACTGTGTTAAAGCTTTGCTATGTAGTGGTCCTGTCCTTGCAGCACCAGTGTACGAAAAAGCCTTCAAGTTGGAGATTGACGCAAGCTTTGTTGGTGCGGGCGCAGTGCTCATTCAAGAAGGCACTTACGGTATTGACCACCCTGTATGTCAGCTGAACTACTCTACTATTGAAAATTAAACTTTAGCTTTACTGTTTGCGTTGCAGTATTTTGATGTATATTTGAGTTTGAGCAATTTGCCAATAACTGTATTTACTGACAATAACCCTTTAGTATTCTTGTCTCGCATGTATAACCAGAATCAGTGGCTGATACGCTGGTCTCTGATTGTCCAAGATTACCACCTGAAGATTGAACACAAGAAGGGTTCAGAAAACTTACTGGCTGATGCTTTGTCCAGAGCTTAGGGAAAGGTTGCTAAAGAGTTGATAAAACTATTTGTTTTATTTTAATAATCCATATAGTTTTGTTTTAAAGGGGAGAGTGTTATGTTCCACATGTGTTTTGTGTATTTTGTTTTGTTTTTTTACTTTACTTTGCCCCACTTCCGGGTCCCTGTTTATTGGCTGTTGTGTCTGTCAATCATCATTCTGACGTCATGATGTTCCGGCAATCTGCTGATGTGACAGCTGTATTAGAGGGCTCGATTTGATTGTGTGTGGGTGCTCCAACACAGTCAATCTTTTTTTTTTGTGGCAATGCCAATTGTATTTCCGATGCTTAATGTATCTCGTTTTATGCAGTCATGCTTTTGTGATGTGAGATTTGATCTCTTTTGATTTGTTTATTTTGACTAGTAGCCTACCTGTATCAAATTCTTTGTGAACAATGCCGATGTTCATGTTGGAGTTTTCAGTCTTACTACTGTGCGTGTTATGTGCAAAGTTAAGCTTTGCTTGTTTTTCCTTTTTTTTTATTAGGTTAGTTTGTACTTTCTTAGTTTAGTTTTGCGAGTGTTACGCCACCTTTGTATTTTTGTTTGTAGATTAAACTAGTTTAGTTCGGGCGTCGCATACGCTGAAGATTTCTGTTTTGTTTTTTAATATTTTTCTTTTGTTAGTCAGTTTAGAGGTTAGTTATAAGGATTGTTCTGTTTTGTTTATTTTTATAATTTGGGTGAGACACCTTTTTTTGTTTGTTTCACGAGTTCAAACTTGCCAGTAATGAATAATAATGATAATAAGCGAGGCGAGTTTGGCGTGCTGTCCGAGGAGAAACTCAGGGTTCGGCGGGCTGCCCTAGCGGGCTCGGGGAGGAAAGGTAGGGACGGCCCCGTCCGAACGCTGCGTGCTCCCCGGGGAACGAGAGAAGGAGGAGCAGGGACGGAGGAGGGATGCTATGATCGAGATACTGAGAGAAGGGGGTTTGGCTATTTATAGGGAGCGACGAATGATCTGATAGGGAGATTGGATGATTAGATGATTAGAGATGAGCAGGCCATTGTTACCTGCGCGTACTTCTCCCGAAACTAGTTTGAAAACATCATTTAATTCTCTTTTTGTAAATTTAGATTTGAATCTTTATGGCTCTTCTTAGTAAAGATTTCAAAAAGTCTATTCTGTCATGTCCTCTTTGATTCACACCACACCCAGTCTAACAATTGTCTCACTTAAATGTTATGATATCATCCCTGCTTTACATCAAGCACATAACAAAGGGTCAGAAATTTTCATCAAAAATATCTTAATTTGTGTTTATTTTAAATGTTTTTAATTAAAACAAATATTATTAACTACAAACCAATATAATTTGGTTCCTATTTTTAATTTAATTTAATTTAATTTTTTGTTTATTTTTTTCTATTTATTTAAGTCTACAGATATATTTTTATTATTTCATTTAGTATGATATTTTTTTTTTCAAACACCCAACAGATATAAAATAAATCTAAAATAAATCATGTTATATTTAGTTTGACCTCCTGAGTTTGACTATGAACAATTTTGAAGGTTAAATACCTCTGTTTACTGATCATTTTCTTGACAACTGTGAAAAATAAGTAATGAGCAGTAAACTTCTACAGTCAGTTTATTGCAGCTAAACTGCAATCTTGTCGGTGCAACAGTTTGAAAGATGACCGAATTTAGCTACACAAGTTTAGTTTAATAGCCCATCACTCCTTAATACTGAGGTTTGTTACAGCACAGAACACAAAAGCATACTTATTAAATACGGCATGCTTAGCAGCTTCTCACACAACATGTTGGCCTAATGTTTTGTGTAAAGTGTTTCCGTCTTCTGCTTCCCACACCGAAGCTTAAACAAGCATGACGTCTGCCATCTTTAGCAGTTCCCCGAACGCTGAGGGAAAACACGGCCGCTCATGTAGCACTCTTCCCCGCTGTGAGTCTCAACACAACTTATCTCCCTCACTCATTCCATCAAAATCACTCTTTTTCCTGTCTCTCTGACTCTATTTTCTCAGCCCGTACTAAAAACCCCCCTTCATCCCACATACTGAGTTTGTTCTTTTTCCCCGTTATGGACAGAGATGACACGCGACACAAGAAGTGATGAGAAAACTGTGGGGAGGCTTCCAGTAGATTGATTCTCCCATCTCCTCATTCTTTTCTAGTTAGTCTTTTATTGACTACAAAGGTAGGGGCGAAGCACGGGGAGAGGACGGCCTGGCCTGTTTAATCCGGAGGGCATTGCAGGAAGGTGATCACTTCTTAAGGCCTACAAGGAAATCAGCGGCATGGAGGAGCACTTAAGCTGCTTTAAAACACAGGATGGGAAGAGTTCAGCACCGCTTCTCACCGGGGACAAGACAGACAAAAACAATGAAGACGACTGAAGGAGAAAAAGAGAAACGGCGAGACGGAGGGAATCGCAAGGTAATCTGGTTCAGCCAAACGCCGTCCGCTACCAGTTTCACTTCCACAATGTAGAATATTAATAAGTCAAATGGGAGATGAAAGGATATTGAAACAGGCAATGGATTGTGAAAGCGGATGTTATATCCCAGATTGAGAAATATAGTCTGGAAACACTGATTTTTCATCTAGCACAGTCTGAGAAAAAAGGTGCAAAAGTATTCACTGAGGTGGTATCTTTTCAAAAGGATCGCCTTTGCACCTAATGAATCCATATTAGTACCTAAAAGGTACAAATGTGTAAGGTACCACCCCAGTGACCACTTTAACTTTTTTCAGAGAGTGTATCTAACCTAGTAGTCGGCCTACATTTCTTTAGAAAATGTCTTGTAAAAGTCTTAATACTGTATATAACATTTTATAAGATACACATTGTGAAAAGTAAATGTTATAAACGGTACCAGACATTAAAGGGATTGTGTTTTTTTGATTAAGAATGTAGGTTTCTGTCTTATTTCTTCAGTAAAAATAAATAAATAAAAATAAAACATCGAAAGCAAAGACAAAAACTTCTTCCTGAAAATATATATATTTTTTAACCCTATTATGAAATTCAGTCTTTTAAAGTATAAGCCTCTCTTATTCTTAAAAATAGTTTATTATTATTAATATATTATAATTATTACCATTCTTAACATTTTATGCAACATTTAATTTGATTAATGATAATTAGATGTATAACTTTACCAAGATACTTAATACTTACAATATGATATTTTTGTTGTGATTTGAAACGTAACATTGTATTATGATGCAATCCATAACGGTGAAAGAATATAGGCATTCAATAATGGAAGTATTTTTTTTTTTTAACAAATGGGACTGTTCTCATAAATAAGCTTCCGAAAGAGGAAGGTAGCTCAGACAAAGGAGTACTTTAGTTTAGCCGATGGTCTGGACTGCTGCATAAAGGACACAAAAAGAAAACAAAGTCCTTGATCTGTCAACTAACTCTTCTACCGGTTGACTGTGTTATTTATCTAATTGCAGGCTCAGTGGATTTCAGGGATTTAGATACACAGATTAAACATTGCACCTGCTGTCTAATACCAACGCTTCAACTTTTACCATTTTCCTCCTGCTTCACGTCCCACTACCCCCGGCCATGTCAGGCAGACAGCGGCGGCGATTACCCAGTGTCCTCTGGGAGAGAGAAGAGGACATGCGGTAAGCTCTCACCATATAGCTTAAACTCTATTGCACTTCAAGGCAGATCAGTTGTGTTTATTCACCGCTAAACCAAGTTCATTCTTATTCTCTAGATCTGACACAATGTGAAGAAATAGATCACAACTGTAGCTGTTACACTCAGGCACCAACTCACTAATTCATTTGTAATAAATGACTTTGAAAAGATAAAAACCTAGCAGTGGCCGCTTATTTTATTTGCTACTGGTTAAAATTGGCAGAGAAAATCACATTTTTTTTTATTTAATGAAACATTTACATGGAGTATTCCTTCTAATAATGATCTCTAACAATGACAAAAATAATGACAAATATAAAAATGTTCCCTTTCAGTCGGTCACTCCGAATCGGGATCTTGCCAGAGAGACCAATCTACTTCGAGTGTAACAAAACAAGCCAATGGGCACTGGCATGCACTGATTGCATCCAGCTGCAACTGATCACTGTGTGAGCATAAGTACGCAGCCGGTGCGTGCATCATTATCTTTTCGCTTCGGAGCCGAGCGGTAGTACTTCCCTACTGCTCTCCACTCGAGACAAGCAGAAAGAAGTACGGGTGTTATGGCGATTGCAGCGTTGGCCGTGGTCTGCAGCTTCAAAGAAGTTCCTGCGGACAGCCACACAGGAGTGTGCAGTGGCCAGCTCCCCTGCGTGCTTCAGCACAAAAGAGCAGTCTCTAAAAGAGCAATACGGGTGATTGCGTCTTTTTAAAGATGTCGTTTCACCCGTGCGTTTCTGGGTTCGGTCGTTTCCTGGCACCTAAGGATGGTCACGATCACTGCCTCACGTGTCTGGGCACTCAACATGCTGAGGACGAGTTTGTGGACGGTTCATGTGCTCAGTGTGGGGACATGACTGTCTCGGAGCTGCACAAAAGACTCCGCTATGTCAAACATGGCGGAGTCCCACAGTGAGGGCTTCCCCAAGAGGGAGCAGCAGCCTTCCACCAGGCCACGGCGTGGAGCCGGTCGCAGAAAAGTGCAAGAGGCCCTGAGACAGGCGACTCAGCGATGGAGGAGACTGCTCAGCGGGAGATGGTGACTGCACCACTCCCTCCCCCGGAGGAGGGCCGGGTGGAGAATCTTTTGTTTCATTTTGTTTCTGTTCCGCCCAAAATTTCAATAAAAGAGCAGTTTTCTCGATCTCTGGGTCTCAAGAGGGTGAGGGTGGGGGACCGTGCATTACGAATCCACTTCTCTCCCCTCTTTCGTCAGCGGGCAGCAGTGGGTCGCCCAAGAGCACCCCTCCAGTCCACTCATGGAACCAGGTAAGGGCGGTAACATGCAGCTCCCCGCCTCAACACGTCACACGTCTGACTGTCACAAGCCTCAGGCCGGGTCCCTGCACTTCCCCCAGCACATGGAGGAAACAGGTGAGTGTTGCACCTCACACCCAGACCCTGCCCCCTACTGTCACAGACAAGGCCGTCACAGGCCCGGGGCTGGGTCCCTGTGTTCCACCACGCTGCCCCACCACGGGTTCGTTGGTGGTGCTGCTGGTTCCTCTGTCACGGTCTCTAGGAGCCTGGTTAGCGCTTCCCAGTCCGTCTCGGTGGCTCCTGCTACGCGATTCAGTTCGCCCGGCGTCCCCCCAAGTTCAGAGGCATCCAGTTCACCTCAGTCAGGTCTGTCGATGCCCCTGTCTTGCGTGCGGAGATTGCGGTCCTGCTGGCGAAGGACGCAATAGAGCTGGGCCCTCCAGCTGATATGAGGTCCAGGTTTTACAGCCCCTACTTCATGTACCCAAGAAAGGCGTTGGGTTACGACCGATCTTGGATCTGAGAGTTTTAAACCGTGCACTTCACAAGCTGCCGTTCAAGATGTTGACGCAGAAACGCATTTTCAGATGCATCCGTTCCCAAGATTGGTTTGCAGCGATCAACCTGAAGGATGCGTACTTGATCCTCTCTCGACACAGGCCATTCCTGCGGTTTGCCTTCGAGGGTCAGGCATATCAGTACAAGGTCCTGCCCTTCGGGCTGTCCCTGTCGCCTCGTGACTTCACCAAGGTCGTAGAGGCGGCCCTTGTTCCCCTGAGGGAACAGGGGGTGCGCATTCTCAATTATCTCGACAACTGGCTCATACTTGCACAGTCTCGCGATCAGTTATGCATTCACAGGGATTTGGTGCTCAGACACCTCAGCCACCTGGGTCTTCGGGTCAACTGGGAAAAGAGTAAACCCGTACCAATGCAGAGGATCTCTTTTCTCGGCATGGAGTTAGACTCGGTCAACCAGACTACACGCCTCACCCAGGAACGTGCTCAGTCAGTGCTGAACTGCCTCAAGACTTTATCAGGCAGGACAGCGGTCCCACTGAAACATTTTCAGAGGCTCCTGGGGCATATGGCAGCAGCTGCGGCGGTAGTTCCGCTTGGTCTGCTCCATATGAGACCGCTTCAGCATTGGCTCCATGGCCGAGTCCCAAGGTACGCGTGGTGACGCGGTACTCACCATGTTCAGATTACACCGGCCTGCCACAAAAACTTCAGCCCGTGGTCAGATCCCTCATTCCTTCAAGCAGGAGTGCCCCTGGAGCAGGTGTCCAGGCATGCTGTAGTATTCACAGATGCCTCGTCCACGGGTTGGGGCGCCACGTACAGCGGGCATGCAGTATCAGGGGTATGGACGGGTCCCCAGCTGCATTGGCATATCAATTGCCTAGAGTTGCTGGCAGTACGCCTGGCCCTGGGCCGCCTCAGAGGGCGCCTTCAGGGCAGGGACGTTCTGGTCCGCACGGACAACACTGCAACTAATGCGTATATCAACCGGCAAGGCGGATGGAGACTCCATCCCCAGGTGGTCCAGCTGATCTGGAGACGGTTCGGACCTGCACAGGTAGACCTGTTTGCATCTCCAGAAACCGCCCATTGCCGGTGGTTCTATTCCCTAACCGAGGCAACGCTCAGCACAGATGCACTGGCACACAGCTGGCCCCGGGGCCTACGCAAGTATGCGTTCCCCCCAGTGAGCCTTCTAGCACAGACACTGTGCAAGATCAGGGAGGACGAGGAGCAA
>JAUMHE010000056.1:20376938-20391014 GCA_032359235.1 Enteromius mattozi | reverse complement strand
AACAAGACAATGACCCTAAGCACACAGCTAAAATAATGAAGGAGTGGCTTCACAACAACTCTGTGACTGTTCTTGAAAGGCCCAGCCAGAGCCCTGACTTAAACCCAATTGAGCATCTCTGGAGAGACCTAAAAATGGCTGTCCAGCAACGTTTACCATCCAACCTGACAGAACTGGAAAGGATCTGCAAGAAGGAAGGCAGAGGATCCCAAAATCCAGGTGTGAAAAACTTGTTGCATCTTTCCTAAAAAGGCTGTATTAGATCAAAACGGTGCTTCTACTAAATATTGAGCAAATTAAGGGTCTGAATACTTAGGACCATGTGGTATTTCAGTTTTTCCTTTTTTAAAAACTTGCAAAAATGTCAAAAATTCTGTGTTTTTCTGTCAACATGGGGTGCTGTGTTAAACTTAAATGATTTTAGCAAATGGGGGGTCTGAATACTTTCCGTACCCACTATGTATATTATATATGTATATATTCTTATTGAACTTTTACAGTGAAGATCTGTCAGCCACAGAAGTCAGTTTTGTTTTTCTTTTTTTGTTGTTGTTGTTTTGATGGTGCAGACATTAGAATAAATGCATTTTATACATGCAGTAAAAACTCACATTAGACACTGGCAATTTTTATCTAGATTTTAAATCAAATTTACAGTTTAAGAACATCTCTGCTTATTTTTAACTAGCTTTGTGTTGTTAGATGTTGGTAGGTGGGAGTTTCCCCCATTTATTTTATTTTTTGACAGAAAAAGTGAATCAGAAAATCAGATGTCACAAAATAATTTTGACAACAAATAAAGTGGCCTATCTAGGTGCAGGTGGATAAAGACTACACAACTTACATAATACAAAGCTGTCTAATAATCATTGAAGTGTCCTATTAAAAGAACAGTTAAAAATCATTAAAAGTGATCATATAATTTCACCCTTGCATTCATTTAGCAAATTATTTTATCCATTGTAAAATACAAAAGAGAAACAAAAGCAAGTCAGCAATTGTTGGCTATTTAATGATAAAATTTTGTGCTTCTTGATTGTTGTGTGTTTTTTTTAGAAAAGGGAGAAATTGTTTTAGGGTGACCGTTTCCTTTAACGTATTCACTTCTATATGGTATATCCACACACAGTTGGCTGATGAATCACCTCGCAATTGAGTAAGTGCTCACGGTGTCAAAGGTTATCAGTTTGGAGAAAGAACCGCTGGACACTGATATCGATGAGGGATCTTGTCAGGCTCAATGCTTGACGATTTAACAAAACGTGTCACATGTTAAATGTGTATGCCATACAGCCCTTCGCATGCAATACTATGAATCACTCGGCGCTCCAGGGTTTGAGCGTGAGACAATGTGCCAGTGCATTTCATCCATAACCAAAAATGACCACACAATCCTACTGGACCAGTGATTTAGGCAGTAAAACAAGGCATATAACTCTTTTCTCTGGAAGGGAATTAGATTGAGGTTAAAGCATGAGCTGCTTTACTGTTTACAAAATGTAGGAAGTGTTCACATACTTTTGATCAATGAATTGCCATGATTTTTCTGTACTCCACACAAGGACTCAACAAACAATGGTCTGACAAAAGATCTAGTGGCAAATCTAAACTTGGCCAACTCAAAATACACCAATCCCAAAGCAAATGCACACATATCAAAGTCCCTAACCAATTTTCTTCCTTAATGTGTGTTGCATTAAAAATGAACAAAGTCTATGTGTATCCATAGCTATAGAGAAAAAAAAAATCCTGATGTCATCCTTGCCTGATGTAATGTGTAGGGAAGATTTAAGGGTTGGTCTACCAACCTTTTTATGAAATCCAGAAAAATTTATTTCCTTTCGTTTTTCCCCAGTCCTGCTGTCAAAATGTAAAGATATATTCACAAAAGACATGCACATATTGAATAAGCCAACTGAAAAGAGATAAAGGTGTTAACATGCAAAGCAAAATTGAAGTAATGAGTCGGAAAGTACAGTATGTGTGTTTAACGTACAGTAACAGTTTATAGTTGCATGTACTGTTTATGAGCTTGTGCATTAGTTGCATATTCGTCATAATCAGTGCCAGACTGTGAATTTAAAAGCGCTCAACGATAGGAAAAAAATCAAATGAAAACCAAAACATCAAAACAAGGGATAACCTCCAAACATCTTATAATCTGTGAGACAATTCGAAGTTGGATATTTTTAAGATTGATTTTTCACTTTAAGAAATAATTAAATTAAAAAATATAAAAACTGAACAAATTGCCAAATTAGAAATCTTTCATGATTTCCATTGAACAATGTGTATGCTAAAGCACTGACACTGGAGAGAGAAAAAACTCCTATAACATGAAAAGCATAAAAGAAATGTAATAATCTATTGTCTACACGTCACTCTAAGTTTGCAGTTGTTTTTGTTGAGATTTTTGTGATGAATGTTTCACTTTAAGAGACAAATCCTCCAGTAATAAATAAATGCATACATAATATTGTTTATTTTTTTTTTTATGATTTACCTAATATCTACCACAGATCTTCCAGGTCTAAAGCAGACGGTAGAGAAAAATGAAACAAACCATAAAAATTTAAATTTCATTCCACTTTATTTGTTTCCCAAGTTTGTAGGAGCCCTGTCAATCCTAAAAAACTGAAATACAAATTAAAAACACACACAGAGCATCAAAGCCATAAATAAGAATCAATAATCTATTTCCTATGTGTGATTCTAAGTTTGCAGCTGTTTTTGTTGGGATATTTGTGATGAATTTTTCACTCTCACAATCCCAGACGACAAGGTCGTTTAAGAGACTCCAGCTAATGGCACCGGGCACGAGAACTTCTTTCTGAAAACGGATCCTGGTGGCAAAAAAAACAATAACAGGTTTTTCTCATTCGCTTAAAAGCCGCATAAAGCTTTATTGATAAGAAATATTGCACGCTTTCATGAGCTATCAGCTTCCTCTTCGCTCTAAATAGAGAATCTCTTTCAAAGCTAATCTTTCAGAATTACACAATTTGGCTATTAGAAAAAAGCCACGGAGGTTCAGATTCTTTCCACAGATGAATACATTAGTGTGTGCAGGGCAAGCGTCTATTGTGATGTCCGTTTACGCTATTGTGAGGTGCAGGCACTCTCTGTGAAGCCTAAAAGGTGCGGGCAACGAAGGGTCAGGGCCGTTCTAACTGTGTCCATATCCGAGACGAAATCAACAGATCTTGTATCTTTTCTCTCCGACTTTTCTCCTTCCGCGCTGAACACACAAGCAACCCTGGACTTTCCATGGCTGTATCAATAGGCCGATATGTACCAAGGTCAGAGTGTAATCTTCTTGAATGGAGCTGCCATCAGAATAATGTCCGGAGAATGTTTACAAAGACAAATCTGCTCGTCTGCCGCGAGACCGAGCGCCGCAATGGAGATCTTTAATGGAAATAAGTGTTAACACGGACACACCTGCACCAACACTTTGTGTTTTCCCTCCGAGGAGCATCTGGACGGACGAAGTGAACTCTGATTCAATTAACTCGTCCTGTAACAAGGGCCACAGTGAGAGGAGTCGGACGCGGAGGACTACTCGGCTCTAGCCTTCCTTCGCGCCCTCGTATGAAAGGAGAAGCTCTGGGTAAACAAATATGCGAGTGAATGCGCCCTGAACAGACAGAGCAAAGGTAACTTACTGCAGCGCTGGAAATAAACGCGTGATGAGAAATAAAAACGCAATTAAACCTCAAGTGTGTTCGATTTTTTACTCTCTCCTATACCAGCTTCTATAAGTAAGACTTTCGTAGGTTTATCGCACTAAAATGTGCAACACTGTGGTGGTTATAGTGTACTGGTTTGACCTGAGCATCATTAACAGCCCGACACAGCAACACTGACTCAACCAATGGTGTGTCTTTGGGGCGGGACTAACCGTTATCTATCCAATGGCAGACCTGGAAGAACGCTCGGGAAATCTGTCTGAAAATAATCATCTACTCTGCAAAAAAGATACACTACCGTACAAAGGTTTGGGGTCAGTATGAATTTAAAGTCACCATGAAACGGAAGTTGAGATTGCCCTTTTTTCCATAGTGTGACATATCTGAGTTAAAAGGCTTCTGAAACGGGAAAAAGTGTAGGGCGGGGCTTGATTTCATCCTTCGGTAACTGATTGGATTGTTGGAAGATGCAGGGAGACAGACACCGATAGTCACGCCCCTGTGCCATCGCTCGTGATACCGGTTGATTAAAGATTATGAGGGTACATGAATTAAAAAAAAAAAAATAATGAAGTGCACGGATAAGTTATTTATAATAAACACTACAGTATTTCATTAAAAAAAGACTTGTCAATTTTGATTGCATGCCGACTTTAAGAAGAAATAATTGATGTTTTTATTCAGTAAGGATACATTAAATTGATCAAACGTGACATTCGTTGCAGAGTTTGCACAAAAAATGAAGCAGCACAAGTGAGATAAAAACTTCCAATTCTGAGAAAAAAAAAAGAATTGTGAGATAAACTCGTAATTAACTTTTGCCCCAAGTTTCACAGATAAGGCTTAGCCCTAGTCTTAGACTAAATCTAAATCTGAGCTGTTTTAACTGAAAGATCTTAAAACATGTCTGTGCCTTTGTTTTGTCTTAAGATGCACACCAGTAAAGCTTTTTTCTAAGGCGTGTTTATAAAAATTACTTAAATATCCTAACTGAACTATGAGACCTGTCTGTGAAACCAGGCCTTTATGTATTTCCAGAAATGGCAGAAATAAGCTTCCATTGCTTAGAAACTTAAATAATCTGGCAAGAGTTAGAATGTAAGTATCGGATAAAAGAATATGAACACAATATTGAACATATAACTGTATATGAAACATTACTGTGCTGCATCACGCAGCATTTCCGCTTTCAGTGTGAACAGACAAATTACTTTGGGCTGGAAACTTGTCGTGTCTGGTTAGGCCACGGTGTAAGAATGAAACGCTGCCATTGATGATAGTCCCCTATTGTGGTGTGACAAACCAGAGCACCGGACCATAAATCAACTGGTGAAGGACACCACCACAGGCTCTGAGAGAAAGGGGCGGTAAAGACAAGGCAAGCAGTGCGTTTGTAGCTCTCTGTAACAGCGCCGGCGCGTTTTACACGTGTAGATCAGCTGTCATCTCGCACTTTTCTCGCTTTGGATCTGGAGAGACGTTAAAAAAAACAAAGCGTTTAATGGCGAGAAGGATTTTGGGGGGCCGCTGTGCGGAGGCAGTGCTGCGGGGGGTTTCGGGGAGAGAAGGGGCTTTTTATCTGTGCCGAGCCGAACGACACTGTGTCACATCCTGTCTGGAACCTTTCATGTTTCACTTCACTGCACACTTCACAATCCCTCTCCTTCCCTCGGCTGCCACCGAATACATTAGTCTTGTTGTTCTGGCAGTTGTCATGTTTTGAAGACATTCAAGTAAAATACAGAATAATAACAATAGCTGTGATAAAAGCTAATGCGAGTGCAAAGAGAGGAGAAGCCTCAGCTCTATATATGTGCAATCCAAACAAATGTTATATATAGCATGATATTAATATAGCAGTTAAGTTTGGAATAAATAAAGAGAAAAGCCAGAATTTGTATCCTTTTTCCATAGACATATAAGCTTGATGTATGACTGTAAAAGATACAAGAAATTAAACATAACATTATTTAGGTGGTAAAAGAAGTCATTTATTTAACAGTGATTTTTAGCCTTTAAAAATAAAGACAGATTTTCAACTGGAAAAAAGTAAGGTGGGATATTTTTTTGAATTAGAATTGATTGATTGTGAAAAGCAAGAATGTGTGTTTTTTTTAAGACTAAATATAAAGACATTTCAGAGGTGGGGCTATTATGAAATATTATGAAGACTAACATACTCTTTCTTTGGAATAGCATGCACTAATGAAAGGTGAGCGGTGAAAGTTATTAATTTTCATTTTAAATTGACTTTTAACACTAAAATATTAAGAGCATGATTCATGTCATGCAGTATTTTTACTCATAGTGTGAAGAGACACTTTTATTTTTTCAAATATATTTTAATGACATATGTCACATTAATAATATAATTAGTGTAGTGAGGTTATTTTTCTCCTTTTATACTTCAAGTGCCAATTCTTGTAATATTACTTGACAGAAATCTGCTGTGTTTGTAAAACGTGTGTGTGTGTGTGTGTGGAGAGAGGTTTCAGTGAGAACTGTGGGAGTGTGTAAGTGTCTCTCTGATCCATGACATCTGTTCCTCCCTGGCAATCTGTGGAAAAACCTCTCAGACACACACCCACACACAAATATACATCATATACTTTAACTGTTTATCTAAAGCTAATAAGCTAATTAGTGCTGCCAAACGATTAATCATGATTAATCGCATCCAAAATAAAAGTTTTTGTATACAAAATATATGCGTGTGTACTGTTTATATTTATTATGTGTATATATGTATATATATATATAGATAGATAGATAGATACACTCACATAGAGCATATATTTTGAAAATATTTACATGCATGTACATTTATATATTTATGTTGTTATATATAAATATTTAATGTATAAACATAAATTTATACATGCATGTGTTTGTATTTATATATACATAATAAATACACAAAACACATATACACACACACACATATATTATACATATATACGCATATACACATGAAACTTTGGATACTTTAAATGTGATTAATTTATCTATCTATCTATCTGCTTCAAACTACAGCCAAGTGAACACACACAAACACACACAAAATATGCAACGTGCCAAACTATTTAGTATTTTTATAATCGTGTTATTTTTTTCACTGATTTCCTCTGCAGACTTAATTTCATCCTAAATAATGTTTTGCAGCCCTTTTGACTAAATGCTTAATGATGATTGTATGAAGATTTTGAACTTTAATATGCTACTAAAGGCATCAGTGCTGTGTGTAGCATCTCTCCTGTCTGGATCTGTCCTGCCCTCTAGTGGCTATCGGCTCTTAAACAACCTTAACTTCAACTTGAACTCGATCATAAGAGCTGGAATTGTAACATATTCCAAAAATGAATACAGGATTAAAAACGAGATCGGAAATAAATGCATATAAGTCTGTTAGGAGTGCCATAAACAATGCTAGAATCTGTATGTAAATATGCTGCTACTGTGTCACTGAGAACAACATCTATGATCTACTGATAAAAACCAACAACAAAAACAAAAAATAAATAGTATCTAGACCATAAATGGTTATGTTCCTTATTTCATCAAACAAATGACTATGAAAATATTTTAGACTATTATTTCAAATTTTACTTGCCCTTCCAACATTAATGCTTATTTATTTATTTATTTATATTTAAACAACTGTTTGATATATTTAAAAATATTTATCATAAATTGTTAAATGTTTAAATGTAAATATTTTGATTTGAAACATATTTTAAAATGATAAATATGTTTTATATAAACAAATTAACAACAAATACATCATGTTTAAACTGTTACATACAGTATATTGTACAGATAATAACAAACAAGACTTGTCCCGTGGTTGAAGACATTGCTTGCTTGTTTGCAATTTCAACACCACTTTTTAAAATGAAATTACATCTTTGTCGGCTAGATAACATTAGCCCTTTGGCATGCTTTCATGAGCCGAGTTTACTAAATGTTTTACTAAAATGTTGCAGAAACATGTACGACTATCATGTCTCCTGTCAAACCCTAATGCTAATTAATAATAACACATCAGTATATATTTGGAATCTATACATAACCTGGTTGCTAAAGCAATCTGTTATTGTGTGCTAAACAGCTTGAGAGGCAGCAGAGAAAGACGGAGAGATGGAGAGAGCGAGAGAGAAATCAGATGCCCAGTGAGAGGTCAGCTCGATATCGAATTTTTTCGAATATTCCGCTGAATACCTCCTGGCACTGTAAATATTTTTGACTACAGCCTGGTACTTTAGGGAAGCCAGTTCTCCCCGCACAGCTCTGCTGCACTTCTAGCCTGCCCAGAAAGAGAGAGAGAGAGAGAGAGAAAGAGAGAGAGTGAAGAAACATCGCTTCAGGTTATTCATGGATTGACTCTTCAAATCCCAACATATGCTCCTCTGTTTCCATTCCCAAGCACCGGGAGAAATGGACCATTTCCTCTCTGCAGCCTCCTCTCTACCACCCTGTCCGCTGCTCGTGATGTAAATCAGAGAGAGAGCGATGCGAGCCAATGCAACCCAAGCGCATGTGGGGTGTGTGTGGGCTGCCTGAGTGAAGTTAAAGACCCCATCCAGCAGCCTGTCAGTCCATTGTGTGTGTGTGTGTGTGTGTGTGAGTGTGCATGATATTCTTTAAATAACAGTTTCAACTAGATCTGCTTCTCTTGAAAGAAACAGCATTGTGTGTGTGTGTGTTTAGGTTATAGGTTTTGATTCTGCATAAATGACACTCTGATAAGTGCACAAATGCAGACACATACGCATTCATAATGCACCATATAAAAGTACAGTATTGTCATATCCTCAGTATGACTCTAGAGCAATCTGTTAAAATTAGTTGCTGAAATACTCAACAAAAAACGCATGCATGCTTAGTGAGGCTGCATGCATTAGAGTCTGTATTTGTGTAAAATGTGTCTCTGCCCTTAGAAACAAGATCATATCACATTACAAGTAAAGGCAGTATATAGCTAAATACACTACCCATTAAAAGTTTGGAATAGTTGGAGGGTTTTTATGTTTTTGAAAGAGGTCTGCATTTATTAGATCTAAAATAAAGTAAAACAGTAATATTTTTTAAAGACAGTTTTCTATTTTAATAAATTGAAGCATTTTTATTTATTTCTGTGATGACAAATGGGAATTTTCAGTCTTCGGTGTCACAAAATCCTTTAGTATTCATTTTAATATGCTGATCATCAATTATTATTGGTGCTCATTTATTAATACTAATTCTTGATATTTCCAATGTAGTAACAATTTGTTCTGCTTAATGTTTTTGTGCTACAATTTTTCTAGATTATTGTGACAAAAAGAAAGTTCAAAAAAGCATTTATTAGATTTTTTTTCTTTTTATCAATAACAATCATAATTTTGTATGCAAAGAATGCAAATTTAGATGCACATTCTACAATAATGGTGTGAAGAACATTGTTTTCTGGCAAATAATGCAAGTCAATTCTTACATATCTTAAAAAGTGTCAAGATTACTACTTACAGCCAATAAAAAGCCACAGTTATACTCCAGAGTGTTTGAAGAATATCAATGCATCGCTGCCACACAAACACTGTAATCCTCATCCAAATATTTTCATTCTGTGTGCCGTTCTTTCATACGTCTTCAGTTTACGCAGCTGATGTGTCACATTTAGAGATCACTTTAATAATAGTCTCTGAACTGACGATCAAACACTAAACGCAAGATAGGACGCGTCATTTTAGACAGATTTTCCAAGCTGTGTCAGAAGATCAATTCTAAAGACATGTCAGGCACTGGCATATTTTGTGTGTGTGTGTGTGTTTTTTTGTTTGTTTTTTTGCAGTATGCTGCTGTCACGCATCTTTCAGCTTGTTTTATTTATTTTTTTATTTTTGTTCTTAAGATACTCTCAATCTTTTCTTGCGTCCTGTACAAGAGATTTTTTTTTTTTTTTTTTTGCTTTCCACACCTTCCTGATCCAGCTGTGTCATTCCTTTTTTTTACTCTGCCTTTGATCATCTGTAACAGCCATCCATCTTTTCTGCGCTTCAATCTGCTGTAAAGTCTCACTGTAAACTCCAAACATCTTCACAACTGTCTAAAATCTATCTAGCAGTTAATAGACACACTTCGCCACTTTTAGCAGGATAGAAAATAGAAGAAATTTAGATTTTCTATTAAAACAGCCATTTACACCAACAGTCTATTTTTTGTGTGATATCAGCTACCTCAAACCGTCCCACCCCTAAATGACATGTTCCAAGTAAACTGTTCTTGTTCAGAAAAAAAATACCATGCTTCAAACCGGACCAGACTTTTTGCCGCTAGTCAATTGTCTGTCTACACAATCTTCACTTCTCAGTCAAACACGGTTTCATTGGAAGACTTAATAATTCTTACCACCCACTCACACACATATTGGCAGACTAGACTAGTCTAGAAGTCAGTGATACTTATTAATGAAAATGCATGAACATTACATATTGACCATTAAAAATATTGACCAACAGCCCTTTTTTGTGTGTTACCACCCACTGCATGATGCCGGGGTCACGACAGCGGTGCCACGGCTCAGGTGGTGAGAACTGCCCTCTGGGTGAAAAAAAACCAAACAAACAAAAAAAAAAACTGCCAATGCACAAGCTTTATAGTTAATGTTGTTGTGTTGCATTAATGTTTAGAGTTGAGGGGGAAATAATTATTACATTTTCATTATACAAGCACAACACAAATAAAACAAGACAACAAGTTTAAAACACCATCACTGGCTGAAATTTCTGTATAAACGCCTTAAATAATAAATGCCATTGCAAGTTGAAGTTCCACTGAAACAATAAATAAATAAATAATATGAAATAACAGATAAACGTTATTGCTAATTTTTGCTTGTTTTTACTTGCTTCTATTTGTCTTCATTTGTAAGTCGCTTTGGATAAAATCTGCTTATCCGACTAAATATAAATGTAAATAAAACTTTAAAAAACTATAATAAACACAAAAAAGGTGGTACAATGTTATTAATATTTTAAGAAGTTTTTATTTTTATATTTTTGTTTTGTATTCATTAGATTTAAATATGTTCATTTTAATTTTTGTTCAGTTTTTTTTTTTTTTACCATATCAAGTTAAACTAAATTAAAAAGAAAAATGTTACTTTATCAGCTAACTTTTTTATATTTTTTATTTTATAAATTTATTTTATCTCAAGTAACTAAATTATTTTATGGTTTTAATTTTTGTTTTAGATTTAGTTGCTTAGTCCTGCCAATATCACTCTAACACAAAAAAACAAATAAACAAAAAATTGTGAAATGTGATGAATGTGGGCAAAGCATCTGTTTCCAGCATAGTTTATGCACAGTGAGCTTCATAAGTCTTGGACATGTGCAAAACTGGGACTAGTTAAAATCTAATTTATAATATGGAAAAAAAAAACGGAACATTTTAGGATTTTATTAAGAAAAATTAATAAGAAATACTTAACATTCTGCACCGAAACATTGCAGAGAGGTCTGAAGTATTTTGTGAATCATGATTGGTTATTACAAATTATATTAAATTAGAAAAACGCAGAACAGCAGCATATCCATATTTTCAGACTTCTGGACCCCTCTATACAAATCATTCCCTTTTAATCTTTCCGTTCAGCATCCCTGCTAATATTTTTCTTCCGCTCCACACTTCACTTCATAAGACATCAACTCTTTTCAAAGAACTAAATGCCACAAGCTTTTCTTCCGTCCTTGTCTATTGGAATTACATTAGCAAATGCATAGGAAGCGCTTTGAGCCAATTCCCCTCAGGCATTTGTAAAAATAGAGCTTTTTTTTTCTTTGCCTTTTGAGACTTAATGACTCTTTTGCAACTCCATGGAGAATTGCTCTCAGTAATTGATTATTAAAACTTGAAATTGCAAAGCACATCCATTATTTGATGAGTGAATGTGTTATCCTCGTAATTAACAAAGCAGGGTACTCGCCGTCCTTCCACACCGAGACCTCTGGAATGAAAAAAAGAAAGGAGAGAAAAAAAAAAAAAGGACAGAAATCCTGGGGTTAAGCAGACGAGAGAGTCCGCTCTGAAACACTGCAATTAGCTTGAACTACAATCTATCAGAACGAGGGAGAGAAAAAAGAAAAAAAAAGAAAAAACATGGCCACAAGCCTATGTCCGTTTATTCCCTCGATCTGAGAGAGAGAGACATTAAAAGCAAGAAAGTTTGAAGAGGAAGTATGTTCTGTGCAAACTGCATTTGTTTTAACTGTCTGTGTAACAAAGTCTGCGAGTATTGTGCTAATGGGCTGTGCTCTGGAAATAACTCTCGTCTTTAAAGGAATAGTTCATCTCAAAAGAAAATTCTGTCATTATTTACTCACCTGCATGTCGTTCGAAAGAATTTTTACACAGATATTTTGCATACAACAGCAGTTCAGTGACCACGGGTGTCAAGCTCCATAAAAAGCACTGTAAAAGTAGTTCATTTGTGCTTAACACTGTAAGTCTTCATATGAAGTCAGGTTTGTGTGAGAAACAGAATAATGTGTTTGTACATGATAATCTTCACATCCACTGAAGCTTTTAAATCTCATGTGTTCCGATTCAACAGACATGCCAGTGCTTCAGGTTTGACGTTTTATGTCTAGTTTGAATGTAATGAGAAAAATATCAACTAAATGACTATGTAGATTTGGAAAATCATGGATTACTTTTGTGTTCTTACTGTATATGGTGTTTTTTGTCAAACACAAATATTATGCAGGTTTGGAAAAACATGAGGCTTTTTCAGTTTTGGCTCAGTTTCTACTTTTACAATCACTTTTGTCAGACAAAACAGACTTTAGTTAAGTTCCAATGTTACTGACTTACTTCCAAAATCTCAGTCTCATTGTGTCTTCAACAAATGGCAAAATCATTTGAGGTAATTAAAGGTCAGAGCATAATTATCAGGTCACTATCACTACTGTATCTGACTATACTACACACGTCTTAATGAGAGACATGAATGACACTTTAACTTATATTAGTGATTGTTAAAAGTTTTAAAACATTACTGAAATTGAACGAATGCTTATTTACATAGTATTTAGACAAGATTCACAGTTCCATGAAAACAAAAATTTTGTACTCTTTTTTTGATTATACAGGCATGTATATCTAGCATCATATCTGGGTAAATATTGTCTGATTAATTAGCATGCCTGATATATCATCAGTCAATGATTCATAAGGATCATACATACTTGGAACTACTTAAAGGTGAGTAAATGATGACAGAATTTTCATTTTTGTGGGAACTGAATTTTTTATTCTGATGAACACAAAGGAAGATATTTTAAAGAAAGTTTGTAACCGGGCTGTTTTGGGTCACCATTGACTTCCATAGTAGAAAAAAAACAATGGAAGTCAATGGTGACCCAAAACAACCTGGTTACAAACTTTCTTCAAAATATCTTCCTTTGTGTTTGGCAGAACGAACAAATTCACAGAGATTTGGAACTAAATGATGACAGAATTTTCATTTTTGAGTGAACTATTCCAATATCACAATCATGCTCTATAAACATAAGCGTTAAACTTAAAACAAAAACAGCTCCAAAAATCCAAAAAGCATCAATAATAATGTGCATCATATAGTACCTTCACCCCTAAATGAATCAGTGTTTTCAAGTGAACTGGCTAGAGCGAATTATTCAGATTAGGGCTGGGCAATATATCATCACACAATATATTCATGTGCAACTCATCAGTAAAGCCGGTTCTTTGATTAGTGGTAAATTTCCATCAGCTGTTTTCGAATGGAGTGGCACTTGTTGCCACCTACTGGTGTAAAAATATAACCAGCAGAAAAACTGATGAAAAATGCTGCTTTAGTGGCTTTATTGTCATTTCATGCATGCCTTCTTCCTGCAGGTACATTAATAAACGACTAGGTGAAACAGGAGTTTTGATGATTGGATTTAGAGCCTATAGGATGATGTTCTTGTTTTACAGGAAATGCTGTATTAAGTCCTTAGCAACAGACTGAACCCTACAGTTGTCACGATCAGCTGGCTGTGCCAGCGATCTCTGAATGTTTGTTTATTTACCTGTCAATTCCCTCGTGCTCCTCGTCTGTTGTCATAGCATCTGATTGTTTGTGTCCGCCCATTGACCTTCTTGTGTGTGTATAAAACCCGGAAGTAATTGTCCTGTCGCCACGGTTCATTGTGATACATTCCATGTATGTTTACGCCGTCACCCTGGTTCTAAGTTTTCCCGTGTTTCTGTGTGTTCTCATCTCCCTTGGATTTATCGTGTCTCGACCTTAGCCTGTACCCGGATCATCGTCTTCGTCTCGCCCTTTGGACAGTGTTTACGGTATTTGATCTTCTGCCTGGTTCTACGTTTATCCCTTTGTCTT
>JAUMHE010000056.1:20356688-20371575 GCA_032359235.1 Enteromius mattozi | reverse complement strand
AAAGATCAAAAGGATAAACAACGCAGATGTATTTTCACAGCCACCTTTGCTCAGATTTACCAAGGGTGCCAATATTAATGGAGGGCAGTGTATATATACACCATTTACTCACTCAAAAGTTGTTTTAAACCTGAATGATTTTATTTCTTCTGCTGAAAATAAATGCTGTTTTGAAGAATGTGGAAAACCAAAGAGTTGCTGGTCCTGTGGACCTTCTATTGTATTTTTTTCCTACTATCAAATTCAATGCGGACCACCAACTGTTTGGTTACCCACATTTTTTAAAATATTTTCTTTTGTGCTCAGCATAGAAAGAAATTAATACAGTTAATAATCACAGAAATTAAATTTTAGCATCAACTATACCTTTAATAACTGTCGGCAGCATATTTAGTACTGTCCCTTTAAGACCTGCAGGCTTATAATATACAGGCAGGTATGTTTTCTCTCCGCTGTTTACTTTGATTTTAGACATAACCAACCGAGTCTAAACATAAGCCTTGTATGTCTTTACAGCATTCGCACAAAATATAACTTATTTCAGTAATTTGGAGCTGTTTAACAAGATATTAGTGGGCGCACTTTTGGTGTACGGATCAGAGAAAGCGCAAGTCTGAACAGCACGAGAATAAAACGTTTAACCGGCAGTCTAACGTTAGCTGCTAAACAAATCAAAAGCTTACATAAACTAGCCAAACATAAGCACTAGCAGCTTTAGACAGAAATCGTAAATGCAGGTTGCTATTCAAAAGACGAACCCGAACTGACGCAGCCAATCGCGAGCTTTGATGAAAATCACCTGACTGACAAGACAGGGGCCAATCAGATTTCAACTGGGGCTAGTGCCCCTCTGGCCCCACCCCTAGATCCGCCCATGAAACTAACAGTCAGAGAAAAAGAAATCTTATCATATACTGGATCAGAAATCAAATTACCAGTGTTCCAACTACAGTGCAATTATGACCTTGGCCATCAGAAAAAAAATTCCAAAATGCTTTTTTTTCCCTTCTTTTGTTTCTCTTTTAATACACAGCTGTAAAACAATTTATAATATTGTGTTCATTTTACAAGTCATTCTACAAGAAAAATACACAGAAAAGATCATAGAGGACGAAAAAAACACACCAATTGTTAATTTCTACAACAGAAACCGCAACCCATGACAGTCATTTGGACAGTTTATTTGTCATTTATTCTATAGAGTCTATATCTTGGTTATTGTACAGTTATTATTTAAAACGGATAACTGGTTATTAATTTTTACATGAGCTCTGCCGGATCTGTCGTCTGGTTTGTTTTCATTAAAAATGAAAGCTGTGTGTCTCCTGGAAAAACGTCACTTTTTTAACATGTCACTGATACAAATATTCCAATCCAGGTGCGTGACGCCGTCCACCTGAATTCTGACTTGTGCTAATATAAATCAATTTCAAATGTACAACAATTGTTTGATCTGTCATTCATGGTGACGTGATTTCTCTCACCCATGCATGCAGCTCGTGAATGTAAACCGTGTCGGGAGGAAGTGATATATTCCACGGCGTGATACAGCAGAGGATAATGTCAAGTGTTCATTTTATGTGCGTTGGTGACGGGTCGTCATTTACGGCATGCACGGATACAGATTCTTTCTCGCAACAAACACGTCATTATAAAATACCTGAATTTTTCTGACGCATGATTAAAAGAATAAAAAGAACCCCTGGAAAACAGCAAGAGTTTGAGCTTATTAAGTGTTGAGATTATGGCTACACCACACCATTTTAAGCCGAGTGCATACGATACGACTTTTTCCTGTCAGACTGGGCAAAAAACGTCAAGTCAGACTGTACATCTTATATATCTCAGCTTAAACTTGAGTCTTGACTCTCAGTATTAACTGGATGTTTTATTTAATTGATAACAATAGCTCTATTGTTGCCAAACAGATGCTAACAAATAGCTTTATTTTTATAACAATTTCTGGACTGGGACCCTACATTTTATTAATTAATCTTCAAAATTTGGTTCTAGTTTTGTGCAGTTACTCATATTTGCTTGATCAAAAATGAAGATGAAATAATGACGGCTTCTAATGTAAATTGAGGTTTTATTAATATTTTTGTAATGTAATACATTTTTATATTTAATTAGGTAAATTAAATAATAGTTGTAATATTTTTATTTAATAACATTTTTAAAAAAAATGAAAAATTGTTTTATTTTTTATCCTATTCAAGCTGAAAGAAATATTTTACCCAGGATGTGTCTTAGATGGCAAAAAAAAAAAATGTTTATTAAAATAAAAAAGGTAGAAGATTGTAGAAAATTATAATCATATTTACTATTATTAAACGGATTAGATTAGCCATACTGCAACAAATAATTGTACTATTTTATTTTTTACATTTAAAAATTAAAATGTTATAATTATAATTATAATAATAATATTATTATTATTATAACATTTTTTCCAAAAATTAGGATTAAAATACTTATTCTTTTTACCTAATAGTCTGTTGCCCAGGATTTGTCTTAAAAAAAATTATTTAATAATTAAATAACTTGTTACATTATTATTACTATTATTATTATTATTATTATTATTATTATAAAACATTTGCTGAAAAGAGAAAAAATTGTACCCTAATTAAGTTGAAAGAAGTCTTTTAGCCAAGATTAGTATTAGATTAGATGGTAATATGAAAAATCGTATCATGTGCACCCGGCTTTAATTTGTTCACACCATACAGAGACCCAGCTGGTCTGCTGCTAAACCTTTGCTTTGATTGATAGCTTAATAAGGTGATCTCATCCACACTGAGTGTGTTTGTATCAGGACAGAGTACGTTACCACAGACCACAGGCGATCATCCCTCACTGAATATCAGGGTCCTCAGAAGTCCAGGCTCTTCAGTGATGCTCGTCCATGTGGAAGAGTTCAGACCCTAATGTTCATCACGGAGCAGACAGTGAAGCGGTTCCCTGTCTAAGGCACAAGCTGCAGTTCAGAGGGTGATGCGGGCACAGTGATGTTTGAGCTTGCAGGGCAGAACGCCTCTGTTCAGCTGGTAGAACTCCACTAGTTGCAGCAGGTCAGTGAAACGCGTGTGTCCGTCGTCCAGACTGTAGAAGAGCTCGCCGTTTTCCTCAACCTGACAGTCACACACAGGAGGAGCGTTATGGGACAAACGGACCTCCCAATAAATACATTTACTGTCACTTTCCATCAACATGGTACACTTTTTTGGCGGGTAGTTTATTCTTTGGTGTGACAATATATTTTATGTCTCCAAAGTTACTGTAAGAGAAAATTACTACATTTCTTTAATTTATGGAAATAAAAGGTTATCACTAACTATAAACTAACATTTAATCACAGCCTAGTTAGCTCTTTCTAAATGATGGACAACATAATTTAGCCTAAATTTGCAGTGCTGTTACTTGCAACAAATTTACCCATTTTGGCATAGCTGTTATTATTATTATTATTTTCTTTAAATTTGTTTAATTAATAGTTAGTGAGGGTTTTATTTATTATTTATTTTATTTTGATTTACATTTACAAATAAAATAGAAAGAATAATATAAATAATAATGTAAATAATTATAGGTGGAAAAAAGCCTATTTTATATCCTATTTGTAAAAAGTGGGTATAGTTATAGTGTGTTAGCACAGACTTACCGGTACAATCTGAAAGTGTTTGATTTTCTGAGTATGGCACAGTGACAGAACAAACGTCCGTGGGTTACTTTGACTGTCCCTTACCAGAAACACCCTAAGAAGAAAGAAACACACTACTTCATTTAGATTTAGAAATGCAGAAGCTTCAATTCAGTGAATCTTTAAAATCAAGTACTTCAAAAATGCCATCACAATATTAAAACTAAAAGAAGTCAAAGGGCTCATATCATAATTAACTTGATTAACTTTGATCTTCTGTGATCAAAAATAAATAAACAAACAAATAAATGAATTAATACAATATAAAAATGATTAAATATAAAAATCTATTAAAGGAATATACCCATCGATGAGGCCCTGTTGAGTGATTAGTTTGTGAGCCTCGTCCCGGGACAGTTTGCTGTGAAACCATGGCTGAGCCACATGGATAGCTAGAGAAGAGAATGATATCCTTACATCAGACAGAAGGAGGATCATCATGTTTTTATTCTGTTTTGTTGATGTGTGTTTGTGTGCTGACCTATGCTGGACATAGAGCTCTGAGAGGTGGATGGACTACCATGAGAGCTCAGCCTGTGACAGCTTTTCCTCTGGAGAAGAAGAGAACACAGAGTATATACTGTATAATACTTTTTTGGCTTTTTATTTGTCTGAACAAATAACGCATAAAAAAAGATGTTGAAAAAGACAAAGAGAGCAATAATTCTGGTTAATTGTTCACCATGGAAGAGTGAACAATTAGTGTAAACAACTCTAATGCAGTTTTAGTCACTTTAAAGCATAGTTCACTGAATAAATTTATTCTGTCATCATTTACTCACCCTGTTGAACACAAATTGTTGACAGTATAGTTGACGGTAGCCATTGACTTCCATAGTAGGGAAAACAATACTATGGAAGTCAATGGCTACAGGCAACTGTTAGGTTACCAGCATTTTTTTACAATATCTTATTTTGTGTTCAACAGAAGAAGAAACTTGTACAGGTTTGGAAAAAATTGAGGTTAAATGCACAGATGCTATCAGATATTATTAATATCTGTGCACAATGTTGTCATAGTCTAGTATATAGCATGTTGTTTGTGAGTCTGTTACCCTCCATGAGAGACCCTCTTCTACAGCCACTGACAGCGCCTCGGACGGGTTCTCGATCACCCGACTCTTGTGTCCTGAGAAGTCCATGGCCACCAGTGAGTTCTCAGAGATGCTCCTCTGAAAACACACGCAAAGATGCAGAAGTGAATCTCACTGAAAGCATGACCAGATTACATTTACCACCCAATTTAAAGTTGTCCTAATGAAGTTCTTAACAATGCATATTACTAAAAAAAATGTAAGTTTTATTATTTTTACAGTAGGAAACTTACAAAATATCTTCATGGAACATAATCTTTACTTAATATCCTAATGTTTTTGGCATAAAAGAAAAATAAATAATTTTGACCCATACAATGTGTCATTGCCTATTGCTACAAATATACCAGTGCTACTTATAACTGGCATTGTGCTCCAGGCGAACATTTTCATATTTCATATTTGAAACATTAGGCTACATATATTAATTTTATAGCTCATATAGCTCATACTCCAGGAGAGGGGGGAAAAAAGCCTTTATTCAGAGGCCAAAACTGAGCAAAAATATTTAATTGGGGGCAAATGCTGAATATTTTTATATAGTCAAAAAGTAAGATGACTACTAGTTAGAGGTTGAATTTTAATAAAAATATTATTAATTTTAGCTTTAGTTTTATGTTACTATAATAACGTCTGTTGTACAGTTTCATGTGGTTTCATGTTAATGTATAAGGTTTGTAAAAATGCATAACTTATTAAATTATATATATTATATATTATATATATTATATATATTATTATATATTATATATATATATATTAAAGTTATATTGG
Organism: Enteromius mattozi; assembly: GCA_032359235.1. Taxonomy (NCBI): domain Eukaryota; kingdom Metazoa; phylum Chordata; class Actinopteri; order Cypriniformes; family Cyprinidae; genus Enteromius; species Enteromius mattozi. The sequence continues at coordinate 20,366,004 of JAUMHE010000056.1, read as the reverse complement.
TATTAGACTGTCAATTATTTCGATGAATCTATGTATTAGATTCAAGTATTTTAAAAGTATTATTATTTGTTATATGTTAAATTTAAGTTTTTAAAAAAACGCTGTAGAGCATGATGTCATATTCTGACCACTGCAGCATACAAAGAAAATTTGAATGCTCAAAGCCTAGTGTGACTGCGGCTTGTAGAGGTGTGACCTCGGCATCCTGGCCAAATTCACCCATTGGGCTCTGAACATTATGGCCTCCTAACCATCCCCTCATCTACTGATTGGCTTCATCGCTCTGTCTCCTCTCCACCAGTTAGCTGGTGTGTGGTGGGCGTTCTGGTGCTATATGGCTGCCGTCACATCATGCGTGGTGGATGAAGAGACAACCCTCACAATGTAAAATGCTTTGAGTGTTCAGAAAAGCACTATATAAATGTAAGGAATTATTATTATTATTTAGTCTGAGAGGGATTTTGTTATTTTTCTACATGAACACAAGTTACTTTGTTCAGGCTCCTCTTAGGGATGTTGAGTTGTGAAGGGCTTATACTGGTTTTCAAGAGCACACTCACTTAACAAACAAAAGAAGCATTCCCTTTCCACAATGATCCCTACAGCGAGAGAAGCAGTGATTATGACTTCTGAAAGGTTCTTAATCTAAGCCATGCGTTCATATCCATTCAAAAGCACTAATACATCAGCGGTGAGGGTCTATGACACTGCATGAGAGAATCATTCCACAAAGACAACAGCTTCACCTCATTCTGCATCGACTGTTTCTTTGTGTCAGTGTAAGAAAGTGAAAGAAAGCAAATGAATCCCCTTATGAAGGGATTATGAAACCTGTCAAGAACATATTTGTGTCATACTTAGTCCAAAAGTCAAACAGAGTACGACATTATATTTAGAATATTTTGTGAATCATGATGGAAATCAAGTGAATCTTTTTGTGAATCAAGTGAAGCTGTGACATTGTGATATCATTTTCAGAATGAATAAAAGTTGTTGTTAAATTTGCTGCTTGTCATGTTTTGAGAAATGAGTTTTTAATCAGCTGGATGATAGTGAATACAGAATAACTAATATATTTTGCACATATAGTGCACATGATGAAATTTGTCTTCAAATTTTAATGTCAATTTTAATTACAGTATTGTAAAAAAATATAATTCTAATAACTGAATTGCAAAAAATATACATACATTTCAACTAAATTATGAACTAAATTATATAATGACTTATATGTCATGATAGTTGTGTGTGTGTGTCAATACAGCCAAGATAATCAATAGAAAAAAAACAACTAAATAAAAAACATGCATTAAAGAAATTAGCATTTAGTGGAAATGTATTAAATGTCAATTTCTTTAATTAAAGGAATCCAGGGGGTTATCACATGTCCTCTGAAGCAGATCTATGAAGCTAGAAATATTTTTGTTACAAAAACCCATCGATCTGTTTCAGAGGATATGCGATAACCCCCCGAATGTGTATAGGTTAATTTAACATCGCAGTACTACTGGATATATCCGATTTATGGAGCTTCGAAATAATGGCCACTATCCACCAGCATTACCAAGCTTGGAACAGCAGGATAAATTTTTTAAAAACTCAAACTGTGTTCTTCTGAAAGAAGAAAGTTATATACACCTAAGATGGCTTCGGGGTGAGTGACCCTATAGTGTCTAAGATGGTAGTGTTGCAGTCTTCATACTGTATCAAGTGTCAGTCACTGATTCAGGAGTCTGCATATCACTTACAGACATCAAATTAAAACCCAATTCACTCATTCACGTGTAGCAGGATACAGTGTTTAGAAATGACTTGTTGACAGTAAACAAAGTTTACTGTGCATACATCTTGAACTTTTAACCTTGAACTTTCTTAAGTTGTAGGTCTTTTTAAAACAATGAAGTGCTTTCTAATGCAAAAGAAACCTGCTAAGGATATGCCGAGCAGAAATGACAGTATTTGAGTGCTGGTTTCCACTGTATGACTGTAACGTGTGTTTATGGTTATCATAGAGCCTCTCGGTGGTTTAAACCTTCTGCTGTGCTAAACATACATGACAGATATAGACTAGAGTTTGTGGCTCACCATTGGAGAACTCTTCTGCTTCTGATAGGGCTGGACGAAGTTCTGGTAAAGCTGCATGCCGTACTGAGAAGAAAAAACAAACAAACACATTTTAGATCTGTTTCACATGATACATAGACAGCTGCCTTCTGAGTGAGCATCCTAACTGAAATAGAAGCTCAAAAGTGTCTGATTCAGAACATTCATATTGGAGAAGGTACTTTGTAACAGCAGCTTCTCAGGATTCACGTGACTCTGTTGTTAAACTAAACTCTCAGGTTTAAAAAACTATTCATTGAAGATAAATAACTAGATTAAAACCATTAATGAGGTAAAAGCTTGCATTAGAATGCTCAAACACATTCATGTTACAAAAAAACCCCCCAAAAAACAAATGCCATTCTTCTTAACTTTATTCATTAAAGAATCCTGAAAAAAATTTAAGTTCCCACAAGAATATGATGCAGTACAACTGTTTTCAACATCAGTAATAATCAGAAAATCTTCTTGAGCAGCAAATCATTATCTTAGAATAATTTCTGAAGGATCATGTGACACTAAGACTGGAGTAATGATGCTGGAAATTCAGCTTTGCATTACATTACATTTTAAAATTAGTGCTGTCAAACAATTAATCATGATTAATCGCATCCCAAATTAACGTTTTTACTTACATAATACATGTGTGTCTGTGCATGTGTGTGTGTGTGTGAGGAGTGTGTTTTAGCAGAGAGCCTCAGATTGAGTTTCCTCACGACTGAGGATTCAGCAGGGCCACAGAGAGATACGACAGGGACAAACCTTACAGAGAGACAGAGACAGAGGCAGTTCTCACCTTGAAGAGGCGCATGGCTGTAAACCAACACGTCCTGGTTTGCTCATCATCTGCACAGAGCAGTTTCAGATCACGTGCAGAATTCAACTTGCTTGCCTGGAGATCAGGAGACATTTACACTTAAAAGCTCAGTTTTCCTTTAAAGATCTTTATCAGACCTTTTATGTATCTGTTTGAATGAACACTCCCTTAAAATCTTGGATATAGAAATGCATTATACAGATCTCTGTCAATACTGACATTTCAATTTTTTTACACAGTATGTGTCTCTTATTTCCAGTTCAACATATACTTTTATTTTAATTTATCATTTTTTTCCTTTCATTTATATAATTTATTATTTTTTATTTGTTAAGTACATTTTTACGATGCTATAACTGATCACTTTACGAATAGCTTTTCTAAAATTTCACTGTCTCTACCTTAAATATCAAAATTGCAATCAATTCATGTCCACTTATTTAAGAGTCATTATCGTGAGATCCTTTATCCTTTAATTCATGCAATACAGCCCGAAGATTGTGCAATATATTTTTCCTAATATTCCCACTCTCACAGACATCAGAGTAGAGATCAATGTTTTAACACAAAGGAAACATTACAAAGTTCACAAAAGATAAGGAGCCAGACAGGTTGTTTGATAGCAGTTTAACATAACCCACAATAAACAATAAATCTAAGACATAATGAGGCTTATTAAATCATAAAACCACTGGTAACACTGACCTTGACTGCTCCAGTCCTGTATAATCAAGTATTACAGTGAGACTGATTATAAAGTCTATGCAAAAAGTCAAAACACTGTGTGATCTGAAGAATGAAAGTGCCTGAAAGTCTTTGTATTGAATTACCTTCACACAGAAGCCGTAGTCTGTCGGGGCGCCGTAAACTTTTTTGGCAGATAATAACGTGTAGACGTCACTGTCACTGAACTCTGCAATGAACTGCAAGTGTCTGGGTTCCTTCAGAAAAGAGAAAATAATAATAATAACACAACATTAAAATAGGAATTCACAACCAAAACATGCATCATTGCTATTTATTGTTAAATGAACCATTAAACTGACAAGCCATCTATTTATAAAACAAATAAATAAAACAAGTATCTTCTGTGTTACACAGTTAAGTTAGTGATCAGTTTTTCTAAATATGTAATCCGCAAATATTTACTTTTACGTGATTTATATATATGCATATATATATATAATAAAACAGAAATTAAAAGAGTGAAAAAGTATCTGATGCTCCCCAAGGCTGCATTTATTTGATCAAAAATAAAGTTAAAACTGTAATATTGTGAAATAATATAATTTATAATTAATAATAATTTATTCGAAAAATTAAAATGATCAAATTTGAATGATCAAAGCTGAATCATTACTTCAGTGTCACATTATCCTTCAGAAATCATTCTAATATGCTGATTTGCTGCTCATGAAAGGTTTCTTGTAATTAATCTTAAAACTGTTTTTGCTGCTTTCTATTTTTGTGGAAACAATGATACATTTTTCAGCATTCTTCATTCAAATCATCTGATTTATTTCATTAGTCCTTGATGAACAAAAGTGTTCATTTAAAAACAAAAAAGTTATCTGAAAATTTTGAACAGCAACGTATACTACCAAAAGTTTGGAATAACTACGATTTTAATTAATTTATTTATTTTAAAGGTTTTTCCAAAAAAGTCTCTTCTGCTCTCCAATGGCTGCATTTTTATGATCAAAAAACACAATCAAACTGTAATATTGTGAATTATTTTTTACAACTTTAAATAACAATTATATATATATATATTTGATATATTTTTTTTTATTTAATGTAATTTTGGGATTAAAGCTGAATTTTCTTCGTAATTACTGCAGTTTTCAGAGTCACATGATCCTTCAGAAATCATTCTAATATGCAGATTTGCTGCTCAAGAAACATTTCTGATTGTTATCAATGAAAACAGTTGTGTAATATTTTTAATATTTTTTTAATGGAAACCGATTACAACTCATATAAACTATAACCATCAAATAGTCAAACGTGTGAGTGTAAATGAGAGGCACGTGCATTCGCTTTCCATCACAACGTGAAGTTCCAGCAGTAAGCTGCTGTAGCGAGGAATAAATCTAAACATGTGAGACATGAACGGCATCTGTCAGGCCGTCAGGACACGAGCGACATGCCTGGAATTTGTAATGTAATACAGAGAAGAGAATGTGTGAGCATTCACAGACTTCTAGAGACAAAAGACTTCACCTGTGCACACAAGGAGGGACTGAAAAAAAAAAAAGAATAGTCAGGCAGTTTGTTGAGATCCGGTTCACTGTGGTTGCGCTGTTGTTGTTCATTTACAATCTCGCATGCTTTTAAATTGGTTATCAAAAGTACAAAAGCAGAACAAAACAAGAACATTTCTCTCCTTTACACCTCAAAGTATTTGTTATTTTACATGTTTGAAGTCTTTCCCAGACTTTAAATCAATGCTGCAAGCTCAAAGAGAGTCTGGCTTCAGTTACATCGAGGCTGTAATATGCATATCTGTGGCAAGAGATAGCATGTAAACGTGTTGCAACGGTAGGAGCTTTATCTCAGCAACACCGCTAGTGAGGCGAGCCAACAGAAAAAGGAAAGAGAGAGAAAGAGAGAGAAAGTAAAGCAAGAAAAAAACACCACAAAGCCAGGCTTTGTCTCACGTTTATAAGCCTCACCTGTCTCATTTCCAAACTGAAAGAGACAGACTAGAAAGGTGTGCATTCACAAACTAGCACAAACCTTTTCACCTTTGACACAAAACTTGTATTATATAAATATTTAATTAAAATTAAAAAAGCACTTTTCAAGTGCTTTATGTATATAAAAAATGGGTAACAGTTTACAATATGGTTCATATAGTTAACATTAGTTAACAACATTAGTTAACAAGAACTAAGAATGAACAATACTTCTACAGTGTAATAAATGCATTGTTCATCATTTGTTTGTGTTAGTTAATACATTAACTAATGTTGACATTACAGTGTTACCAAAAAATATATGCAAAAAACTACTTAGTAGTCAAATTATGAAATTGTGTGCATTTACAAAATACAAAACACCAGCTATGAAACCTGCCTTAGAAAGAAAAAAACAAACATTTACCCTTTTCGTTTCAAAAATGTTCAAAATATAATTCATATGATTTTACATTATTTGAGATGCATGCATATATAGTATATATCCACTATTTCTGTACATATTAAATATAGTAATGACATATTATGAAAAGTCTTTTATGAGAGCTTATTTTGTAAAAGTGCCCATAGAAACAGGCTGATATCATGAAGAGGAGAGCAAGCTCCTCTGTGTCCTGAACAAAAGCTTGATTGTGGTAAATACGACAAAAAAAAGGGAAAGCAAAAGAGCGAGGGCAGAGCAGGTTGGCACAGTAGTGCGCGAGTACACAGCTCACCTGTTGTGTGACTTTGAAGGGTTCAGCTCTTGGCATACCAGGAGTGTTACACAAAATCCGGCTCGACCAGTTTTACTGAGTTAAGCCCCATAAAGCTGCACTGTTAGATCTCACTATCTCATCTAGTAACGAGGCAGCATCAGATAAGAGTCAGAACCTCAGCATGAATGAACCCGGATATTCAGCATAATCTCGCAACTCAAGACGCATTTCAGACACACAGCTCACCTTTTAGGGATTCTAATAGTAAAGAGCAAGTGGTATTGTGAACGATAAAAGCTAATCCCTGCAGACTGAGATCAGAGGTGGAGCGTTTTAGCGAGTAACCACGAGCATAACGTGACCTGTCTCGACCCACCTTTGATGTGCCCTTGTTGGAGAAGTAGAGTCCTGATCTTCTTAACACAAAGTAAAACTTCTTCCATGATTTCCTGCCGTGCTCTTTGGCGTGGAGGAACCCGTGTATCTCCGGACAAGAGCTGGAGCTGAGAAAGGTCTGCAGGAGGAACGTCAGATATGACACAATCAAACACTTCTCAGACTTTCACCAATGAAGGATAAAAAAGATCAAAAACGTAAAAAATAAATAAATAAATAAATAAATCCTTAAAAATATTTAAAATCAATTACAGCAATGATTCCGTAATGACAACTATCAGTAATAATAATAAAAATACAAATAATAATAACAATTATTATTATTATTATACTATTTTATAATTCAATTATTATTATTTTTTTTTTTTGTTTCATTACTAGTAATAAAATTAACCTTACCTGAAAAACAAAAACGAAAAAACATTATTTCAGTTAGTGGTAGAGGCAACATTTTTCATTTGTAATCATGTGTACTAAATAAACTACAACCAACACTAAAATAAATATAAATAAAAACTTCAAAGACTTATTTAAAAAAAAAACAAAAAAACAAAGTAATAATCAAAAGTGATACTAAAGCATTAATTAGAAATTATTATTAATAATAAATAGTCTTATTTTATTTAAAAAACTTAATAAAATGATACACAAATTATGTATATATATATATATATATATATATATATATATATATATAATGTCCTGATGTATCATGGTAATATAATATAATAATAATAACAATAATAATAATGCCACACACAAAAAATCTTAATGGTCCTCATTTTTTTGAAGCCAGTTTTTGGTATTTTTTTATTTACCTGTTTTGTTTTTAGATTATAGAGTAAAATATAACCTGCCCTGATCACATGACACATGGGTAAGTATAGAGTATTTTAGTAAAATTGTCTCTTGTTTATGTGCTATTCTATATCCACATTGTATGTGCCTGTATAATGTCCAAAAGAACTAGCTAGCAGAAGAAACAATGACTCTCTGTGTCTTTAATAATAATAGTAATATCACAAGATGAAGATGCTCACCTGTATAAGTTGTGAGTGGTTCATGATTCCATTGGTTTCACTGGATATAGACACCATGTGCTCTGGGAAAAAATCCTGCAACAACCCACATACTCTATAAATACAATCTCCAACATTTTCAGGTTACTTTTATCATACCATTTTTTACTGTTTACTGTCTGTTTCTGGGCAATTTCACCTATTTGACATTTATTTCAATGAAATCTGTCAGGTATTAGGAGCATTTTACAGATATACTATAAAAGAAACTTAAAGCACCTTTGTTAAATCTGGTATTAGGATCTGTGACCTTTAAAATCACAGGAGTTAGTGATCTGTACTTGATTATTTAGGCATTACCTTGAATTCTTAACCAGCACAATTAAAGAGCCCTATCGTGTGTCTCTGTTTCAATCGTTAATGACCTTGAATAGGTAACCCTGGATGTTTGGCTAAACCTCAGCAAATCAATTATACATTAGCTGGGCTGCATGTGTCCTGATACACACACACTTACAAGAGGCTTCTTGAAGAACTCGTATTTGGCATAATTCTTCCTGAAGTACAGACAGCAGTGTGAGTCCATTCCCCAGGCTGACTGAACCTCCATAACCGACTCATGGTCTTCTATGGTTCGCTCTGGAAGTCACAAACAAGATTTAGTTTAGTTCAGTGCATGCTTATGAATTTATGAGCCATGCACTTGCACTAAAGCACAATATGTGCATTAAAGAACATAAAGTAAAATGTGTAACCTATTTACTAACATAATGCATTTAAAAGTGGATATTTAACAAGAAAAAAAATGTAACTGGGACTTTGTAACCTGAAAAGTGAATAAAAGATTAAGAATGACAAAAACAGGATGCATTAAACTGATCAAATGTAAAAGTAAAGGGATTTATAATGTTGCAAAAGTATATTTGTTTGAAAAAATCTCAGTTTCCACAAAAATATAAGCAGCACAATTATTTTCAACATTGGTAATAGGAAATGTTTCTTGAGCAGCAAATCAGCATATTCAAATGATTTTAGGACCATGTGACATTCATTCATATGAAATTCAGCTTTGATCACAAGAATAAATTACATTTTAAAGTATCCCTATTATGGATTTTTTAAAATGAGCTTTCATGCAGTGTGTAACACAGCTCTTCATGAATAAAAACATCCTGCAACGTTTTAAATCTGAAAGTGTATAAAGTTGTTGTCGACTGAAAAGAAAGAGTCAACTGAATCATTGAAACGAGTCGTTTTTAAAACTAGTCCCAAGCCGTTTTATGAAACATAACGTTTGAAAAAAAGACGATCATCATAAACGGAAGGATCAGAGACAATGTAGGTCATAATATAGATCCTATATGTAGATCATGCATGTAGATCATGCTTTGACCATTTTGAATCTGATCGCGACGAAGTTAGGCTAGTCAGTGACAGAGATCCCTTTACAGACACAGAAATGTCTCTAGTTATGTCTTGGATATTATTACAGTTATCACCAGTAAAATATGGAGTGCCACAAGGATCTGTCCTAGGTCCTCTACTATTTTCAATATACATGCTGCCCCTTGGTAATATTATTAG
>JAUMHE010000056.1:20319563-20335207 GCA_032359235.1 Enteromius mattozi | reverse complement strand
AAATAATACAGACACAAAGTTTCTATGTTTATATATATATATATATATATATATATATATATATATAGGAAAAACCTTTTAAAAATGGAAAAAAAATTTAAAATTTGTATGTATTGTGTATGTGTGTATAATACCGTAAATAAAAAATACAGTAAAAATACAGTCTAAATGGTCAATGAAAATGGTAAATGAAATATTATTAGAATTTAATACGTTTTCTATTTTAATTTATTTAAAATGTAAACTGTCACTTGATCTATCAGAAATGATTCTAATATGCTGATTTGCTGCACAAAAAACATTTCTTATTATGAATGTTCAAAACAGTACATATGTATATATTAGTGCTGTTAAATATATATATAGTGCTGTTTAATATATGAATGTAAATATTTACGTGTAAATATTTTCTCAATATAAGCTGTTTGTGTGTGGTTTTATATGTACATAATAAATATACACAGTACACATCCATATATTATGCAAACAAAAACTTATATTTTGGATAAAATTAACTGAATTAAAAAACTATTGCGAAAGGTGTTGTTTTCAGTGTTGCTCACCTATGAATGATCCTCAGCTTGGCTTGGCTTCAGATGTCCAAGTCTGAAAACTTTGAAATGATAAAATCAAGAGCAGGATTTTGGCAGGCTGCGGTGAATCTCGCCTCCTGCTGAAAGCTTTTAGTCGTGGGAGGACACAGGGAGTACAGTAAAACCATTATGAAGGACTTCTGTTTATCACGTCAGATTTAAATGTTTGTGTTACGCTGTGAACTCTGTGGTACATGAGGTCCTTGAGTGTTGCAATGGCTTCAGCTTCAGCATGCCAGATAATAAAGAGATGTGAGAATTAGTTATTAATCATAAAATATTATTTGTATATGCTGTAAGATGTAATAAAGAATCTTTATTTATAGAGTATGTTCAGTAATACTTATTCAGTAAATTCAAACTATTTTGTACACATTCACAGGAAAATGAGGCATGTCGTACTGAACCATCACAGTATGGACATCTCGGTTTGGTGCATGCAGCCTTACGATGAATACAGGCAATTCCTCCCCAATCCAGAAGGGGATGCCTGCAGCAATACAATACTGTTTAATAACCGCCAGCAGAAGAACAGGGAATGCACACTTGAAAACAAAGCATGTGCTGATTCTGAACGCTTCTCTTACATAGACTGACAAAAGAATTTAACTTTGAACTTTGTACTTCAGTCACATTCAGAAAGTTAGCAATGCTGGAGCTGATGTGTGTGTGTGTGTGTGTGTGCGCACGCACGGACACGATCACTTCAGCTGTATCCTTACCAGCAAAATCAACTTTAAAAACTTATTGTCTTAATAATAATGCGTCACTGCTTTGTTTGATACATTGTGCTTTTATAAAATAAAGAAAACAGATAGGATGTTGCTTTCTGCCATTTGAGTTTCCTTTCTGTAAACAAATTAAGCATATGTCGTTTTTTTCCTGCTATACTGAAATTGTATCGAACCGTGACCCCGTACCGAGGTACATAACGAACTGTGACATATGTGCATCATGCCACCCCTAATATATATATATAGATAGAGAGAGAGAGATAAATAGATAGTTGCACATCAATGCAATTTAAGATAGATGCAGTTAAGAATTGTATTATGAATCTCTCTCTCTCTCTCTCTCTGTCTAATATATATATATATATATATATATATATATATATGAGCAAACAATTGTCAGATTCTTAAAAGTAAAACAAAATAATTTTTTTGCAGTTTATATAGCAATTTTATTTGCAGTTTATTTGCAATTTTTATTTTTAGAATTACTTTCACGCCATCTTAAACGAATCGCGCTGTCATTTTATTAAAACATAACTACAATATTATCTGTTGGTTAGACAGTAGCACCTATGACACTTTAGAATGCACACTACGTAGGTGACTTACTAGGTTTTAAAACAGTAAATTGCACAGTGCCCAAGCAGTGGTGAAATCTGAGTGAATTCTGATAAACATCTTGACGAGAACATGATGAGCGAGGCAGACACGGCTAATCATAACTAACCCGGCTCTTCCTGTTAAAAGCCTACGCAGGTTTTTACTTGCCAGCTGTCTTACCTTCAGTCTGGATTTACGACTTCCTGGTTGGCAGTTTGTTAGTTTCCTGGTTTGGGCGGCGACGCGGGAGGCCCAGGAGACGGAGGAAGGCTGAGGCAGCCTCTGATCAGAGGCGAGGTAATGATGGCTCTCTACTGCAGGCTTTGTCTTCCTTCCTGAAGCCTCCTGGATCTGGGATAGCTATTAACGATCCCCTTGAATAATTCACACTGATGGATAAAACACCTCCACAATTAACGGCATGCCACGCTGAACCACCCACTCCACTGAGGACCACTGGAAGTGACGGCTCACTGTAAAATATTCACACGTCTTTCCCCCCGCTCGCTCGTTTATATACCTGCGTGAAGTTCTGGGGTTACGCCACTTTGAGAAATAAATGCGTTCACTGAGTAAATGTGAGGATTTAAACAGAACTCGATTGTGACTTTTTCTGAAGGAAATTTTGAGTGGCGTTTGCTCGTGTGGTGAGACGGTGTTTTGAGTGCTTGCTGTTCGGTTGCTAAGGTGCTCTGAGTGGTTGCTGGGGTGTTGCTAGGTGGTTGCTATGGCACGGTTGCTATTTGTGGATTTTGGGATGGGATTCCCCCATTCCCATATGGCAAAATAAAAAAACATAAAATATATTATACTAAAGGACCTCCTTGAAAACAAGATAATGCATCTCAAGGGGTTTATCCCAAAGAAAGAATGTGTTGCTATATTATATTATTATTTTTCATTTAGTAATCATCATTAACTGCATCCAAAATGAAAGTTTTTTTTTTTACATAATATACTGTATTTGTGTAGTTTTTGTATATTTTTATGTATACATAAAGACACACATATATATTTTGAAAGTATTTAAATGTCTATATTTATATTCCTATAATTAATATTAGAAATAAATATATTTAATATATAAACATATTTTTCTAAAATATACACATACATGTGTATTTATATATACATATTAAATGTACACATCATGCATACATATATTATGTAAACAGAAACATTTATTTTGGATGCGATTAATTGCAATTATTCATTTGACAGCACTAATTATATTATATTATACAAAATTAACATATTTTATCAATTCTGAAGTATACAAAAATGGCTAAAACATGATGCTAATAATATATATTTTAAAACAATAATGTTTTCAATATTTTTTAACTACATATATATATATATATGTATATATATATAAACAAATGTTAATATAAATAAATATTTACAAGAATATATTTGTTTATTCTAAATATTTTTGTTTATTTATCTTTACTTTTTTGTTCATGTAAATATTTTTTTACCAATATACACAATGTTCACAAATATACAACAATCAGTCATGAATTTGCTGCTATAAATTTGTCATTTTTGTCTTTATTTTATAAATTATTTTATTTTATATATTTATTCAAAATATTTAAAAGAATGTGTTTTTGTGTTTATTTACTTGCTCTTCCTCATATATTTTAGACATGATTTCATAGATACATTTTGAGTCATTCCTGTTTTGTTTTGTTTCTTTAATAGGTGTATCTAAATATATTTTCTTGCCAGTAGTAAAAATCATAATATTAGTAATGTTTTCATGTATTTCAAAAAATACAAAGTACAAATATACAAAATGTAAAAAAAAAAAAAAAAAAAACCTTCACAGTTAGTGCTAAAAAACAAAACAAATAAAGAACTTTTGAGGAGATTTTAATGTTTAGGGACAGTATTTTTTTCCTAAAATGATTAACTGCTATGTATTATTGATATTTTTTTGGTAGCCAATTTGATTTAAAATATTTCATGCTAGAACTAAAAAATTCAAGTTAAAAAAAATATATATATATGTTTTTTTCAAATACAGTTGTTGACTACATAAACACAATAAATTATATTTTACTGTCACAGTCTGGCGTATTTAAATAAAGCCATGTACTGTAAGGCTTCCATAAACATTCCAAAGGATGACATCAAATCAATGAATTAGAGTTCTGAGAAATGATTCAAACAATCATTCCAAATAATGCCAAATAACCATTAAATCGCACACATGACTGACGCTTCACAGGCAACAAAGGAAAGAAAGAAAATCTCTCACAATTACTTTCAGTGTCTCCAAATCAAAAAATCAATACTTCAACAAAGACAAGAGGAGTCATTAGCGTTGTGGGGTGAAGGGGCAGCCGGGACAATGATGCAACACTTTACTCAAGCTCTCTACATCTATTCATCTGGGCTGGGGGCAGGGCAGGGCGATGATGTCATTGCTTTCTGTATGCTGACCGTGTGACTCAGACGTGCTGTCAGACAAACAGCTGTGCATACTAACATTCTCCTTTTGTCCCGCTTGGAGCGACGTCTCAAAAAGACCTGCCAATCAAAGCACCCCGGGACGCAGACCTGTGCAGGAATTGACCCTTCGCTAAACCTCACCCCTTCGATTACTATTGCTAAGACAAACTTTACAAAACATAGCAAAAGAATGAGTTCCATCAATTGAGCTTAGATATTATTCTTTTGAAACATTTTCTCTAGTGCTGTGAAATTAATTGCGATAAATCGTATCCAAAATAAAAGTTTTTGTTTACATAGTGCATGTACAGTATACTCAGACATATTATCTAAATAAAAACTTTTATTTTGAATGTTTGACAGCACTACATTTTTATCCAACATTTTTCTTTAAAAAAACTATTAAAGTACACAGTAACATGATCAATAAGAGTTCATCACTGCAGGAATTTCATAAAACTGTATTATGATATATTCTGAGTATCATATTTCATACTTTTACAACTTATATATAGTAAAAATATGAAGCTCATATTCAAGGCTCATATCAGAGGCCCAAACTAAGCAAAAAGTATGCAATTTGATGCAGAAAATGATATAATTTAATAGTCAAATGTAAGATCAAATGATGCTTGTTATGTAAATCAATGAGATCTTTATACCAGTAGCAGATACTTACATAAAATACATCAAAATTAGTCATCACTCTTTATCCCCCCCAAAAATTATCTACTGAATAAAGTCAATATATTAATGCTTGGTTTCAAAACATATCATGCAATGCCTTGCAATGACTGAGAAATACATATAAAAACATAAACATTTCTCAAAAGCCTGGTGATATATTTCTAATCACAAAGAAGGTGCTTCAGTTCAGCAAGTTTTCTTCAAGTTATTCTTGTTATGTTTATTTAATCAGTAAAAATTTCACAGCAAAAAGTCATATGAAACAAAAGGTCTTTTACTTATTTAAAAAAAATTATAAACTCTCAATCAGATGACAGAAGGCATGTAGTAGATTGTGTGCACCAGATATGCAAGTATGAAATATGATACATTTAAAGAGTTGCATTTAAAAGGCTTGCATTTTAAAAAGGATAAAAACTTGTATAAAAAGATGAACCAATAAAAGAATCAATACAAGTAATTAATAAAGAACATAAGGCAACAGTTGCCAAAGCACGACTGCTCAGTAAGATTTTAAAAAAGCGGTGCTTAGCAAAGGGTCAATTACACCAACAAGAGCTCAGGAGGTCACCGAAGAGGCGTTTCGCTGTCACAGCTGAAGCTTAAGTATTCCCTGCTCCCCTAAATCATCCAAAACAAAAGCAAATCCCCCATAATCCCATCAGCACACTCAAACAATGACAGGCCAGGCATTGGAGAATTGCAATCAGTGGCTGATGCAGTGAAGTGCAGCCTGAGGCATGTATAAGAAAGAATTAGGTAACAAGACCTGGATTGTATCTTGAGGAAACTTCACTCCCCAAAAAGAAGAGTTTGGCACAATAAAGCTCTTTAGACAATGTTCTATGGAGCAAAACACATCATTATAATAGAATATAGAATTGCACAATATGTAAAAAACAAACAAAAAAACAATAACGAAATCAATATTAACAAAAATAAACAAAAAATAAATAATATACACTGACACACACACACGCACTATATTCATATAAATAAAGTATACATTATATATAATTGAATACAAATGATACATTTATTGCATTTAAATAAATAATAAATACTGAACTGTGTTTTGATCAAAGGCTTTGAGTGAGCAAGTCTTTATGACGTGCACACGCACAAAATCTGATGGTAATTAGTGTCACCGCCCAGCCTTGAACCGTCTTTTACGGCAGACACAGTCTGGGTCATCGTCTATCCTCTGCGAACTGCAGAAACTAACACAGCAAAAAGTTTTCATGACACTTCCACCCCATCCCCCCTCTGGTTTCCCTCCGTTTCGCTCATATACTGCGGCCGTAATTGCTAGCCTCAGATATAATATGAGAGGGATCATTACTGCCAGCCTCAAATATAATGAAGGCCCCCATAATGGCAAACTGCAAAGCCACATTATGACGGCACATTTCAATATGCTGCAATTTGCAGATCTTGCTGCAGGTCAAAGCTGTTCCGGATGGCCGTTCATAACATGTATTTGTCATATAATAAGATCCACAGGGGTCTTGGTTTTCCCAAATCAGCAATGTAAGCAGATTGCATTGGCCTTATAAGTTCTGGAGCAAACTCGCTGTGAGGATGCATCTCATATATGGCTCTCAGCTTTCATTAACAAAATGCACCAAAATAATCTCATACGAAAAATTAAAGCTCTTCACTGTTAGTGCTAAAATAGAAAGAAGACATTGTAACAAGATAACATGTATTAGAGATATCTCAATCTTTCTAAAATGAAAAAAAAAAAACATCATTTCAACCAAACAGCTTTATTTCTAGCCTTTTAGATTCAAAATGTTTAAAGAAAGAAATTAAATACTTGCAGAAATAAAACACTAAGAATATATAAAGGTTACTTTTACAATCTGAAACACTTTGATTCACTAAAATGAATCTCAAAATGAATCTAAATGTAACTCATTTTAGATTATTTTAGCTAAATATACCAATTTCAGCACAGATCCATCCATCCCTTTATCCATTTGTCTATCCATTCATCCATTTACCAATTCATCTATCCATTTGTCCATTCATACATCTGTTCGTCCATCCATCTATCTGTCCATTCATTCATTCTTCCATCCATTGGTCCATCCATTCATCCTCCCATCCACCCATCTGGCCTGCATTACAAAAAAAAAAAACAGTATTATGTTTTTAAAGCTATTTCATGCACGATTCTGTCAAGCTGACAAATCAAAGTCTGTCAATGTACATCAAGTACATTCCATCTCTAATTATAAGTGCTGTTTAAAATGTCTATGTTGCCCTTTGCCATGCTTCTCCCTTATTTTCGTACTGGATTAAAAACTACATCCAAAAATGGACAGATTCAGAAAGCTGACACAGCGATTTCATTCCCTGTCCCAGTTCATTTCCATTCCAGCTAAACTGGTTCAACATCTCTATGTTCCAGAGTACGTCACTAGCGCTCTGGGGAGATTTACACATTCTGCCTGTTTATCAGTTTGCATCTGTTTACGTATATGCTGTATTTTTAGAGTTAGGTTTAGGATCTTATTAGTGGACTTACACTGACATATTACCTCTATCTAAGCATTCACACTGGCGTTTCTGACTGGAAATGAAACTAATATGTTGGAGCAATAAAATGTGAAAGTGATAAAAGTTTGTTTTGGCTTCTGGATTTTTTTTTACTTAATGAGAACAAGACCAGGTACAATAGATCAGTCAACCAGCCAACTGCTTAACCAATCAATGCACTCATACAAAAACATATGCTTCCATATGATACACTATGGTTTTGTTCCAAAGCCAAGAAGCACATAGGAAGCATTTTAAGACATTACAGACACAAAAGCAGTTGGAGCCTTCTAAGAAGCATCATTTAGCCAACTGCATCTATTCTCCCAACAGAAACCAGCGAGGCAGCTCTTCTGAACAGCAGTGGATTGAGTACATCATGCATGCCTCACCTGAGTCGCACTGTTTTTGGTCCAGGGTAACAGACACTCAGACACTAGAGAGACAGCGGATGGCAGCAACTCTGGGAAAGGATTGGGGACGTGTCCCATTTGTGTTTCATCCACCTCTCTACTTTTCCTGGGGAGAGAAAATCAATGATAATAAACATGAATATAATGCTAGACTGTAGCACTGTTCAGAGAGTCTAAGGATTGGAAGATCCAATTTTTGAACCAATTGTCTGAGCGGAAATGTTATGTCATCAATAAATGTATTTTAACGTCATTAAGATTCTTCCAGAAACAAACAAACAAAAACTACAAAACTGTCCCACAGGTGTAATTACAATTTCTACCAACTGCTGAAGCTAATCATGCATTTGATACAGAAATCAGTTTTATTTTTATTTTAATATCACTGATGTACTTCAGTAATTGTTAATGTTTTAAATGATTATTTATTTATTTTTCAATTTATTTAAATTTATAACTGTATTATGTATATGTCTATAAAGTTGTATTACATGTTTTGTTATTTTAGGCTATTCAGTTTATTAGCTAGTTATTTTAATGCTTTTAATATATAATTAAGATATTACTATATTACTAGATATTACTATATTTTTTTATGGATAGTTTGAATTGTATTTCTTCATTTTGATTTTAGTTTGTTTTAGTATTTTGAAGGTTTTTTCTATATTTAAATTCATGTCAGTTAATATTTATTTCAAGATTTTTTCATTGTTTTAATTTTAGTTTAATTTCATTATGATAACCCTGCTTTAACTGAGAAACTAGCTGAAATAAAATAATTGTAAGTTTATATATACTGTATATATATATATATATATATATATATATATATATCTTTTTCAGTTAATGTTTATGTCATGTAATGAAATGTTTTTATGGTTTAAGTTTTAGTTAATGATAATAACCCTGGCTGAGATCACAAAGTACAGCATGTCTGCAAACTCGAATTTGCCTCCTCAGGGACGACTAGCACCATCAAAATAGCACTTATCATGTATGTGAGACGCGAATGACATTTCGTAAAGCAGACGTTCTGCATTCTCAGCGCAGCAGACAGCAGCTGTGTGAGGCAGCGGTTGATGTCATATGATGACAGACCGGATGACTGAAGTTCTGTCTCCCAGGCAACAGCCGGTCTTCATCCAGAGATGACTTCAACGGCAGTACCTGAACGATCCCCGGAGGGCCGGCGGTCTGATGCTGTGTGAGCATGTACTTATTTATAATCCATTTAGAGAGTTCTGTTGATGGGTAAATCTCACGAAAAACGCTGTAAACGTGCACAGGTCATATTTTACTCACGTTGTTTGCTTAAAGAAAATGAAGCTTGCTTGTAGGAGCATTAAGAAATGTTGGATTATTTTCATTTTGTAACCCAAGATAATGGTTTTTAGCAGCATAATGCGGAAACAAATAATGCTAAACTATTTTAATTAGTGTTTATACAAAAAAACTTGCACACCATTGTTACAATTCTACAGATTTATAGTTCTAAAACATTTCATTATGCAAAATGTCCTTTTTTTCCATTTTAATATCATGGACATAATGCAATGTGTATAAAGAGTAGCTTGCATGGGGCTGCAAACTCATTTGGCCTGTCTGTGTGTGTTTTGCTGTATGTCAGCTGGCACACCCAACTAAGAGGAGGAATGGATACTTTAGATGATTGAAGAGAGAGTGAGAGAGAGACAGAGAGAGAGAAATTATACTTTCCTAAATCTAACATGCATATATTTTAGTAAGATTTTTTTGTTTTTGAATGAAAGAAAGAAACCATTAAACAAGCATGCATTACATTGATCAAAAGTGACAATGAAGACATTTATGTTATTGAAAACTATTTCTGTTTCAAATAAATGCTGTTCTTTAGAACTTTCCATCCATCAGAGACTTTTGAAGGAAATGTGAAATATGAAGCAGCATGCACAACTGTTGTCAGCACTGATAATAAGAAATGCTTCTTGGTCATCAAATCAGCATATTAAAATGATTAATGATTTCTGAAGGATCATGTAACACTGAAGACAGGAATAAGTATATATATATATATATATATATATATATATATATATACCCGGTCTGTTAAATTTTAATATTTATATTTTTGATCAATTAAATGCAGCCTTTCTGAACAGTTTTTTTCAAATGCATGAACAATTTTACATGATGAAATCAATAAACATTTTAACTAAGCAAAACTAACTTCAAAGAGAATAGCAATTAAACTGGAGAGCAGCATTAGCAAAGCGCTATGGCTTAATAAAACATACAGACGTACAGAAATAGAAAAAGACAAAAATAGAAAAAAAGAGTGAAAATACATCTTTCCCAGCAAGCATTTAACATATGAGTATATGAGTTGTGTACAGTATTTGTGTGTGGCAGGGTAACCAGATGCCCAGGTTTACTCAGAGCAGTCCCAGTTTCACGAGGTGTGTCGTAGGTAAACCAGGAATCGTCCCGACAGTGCTCTTAAAAATGTCCTGTTTCAACTGACTAAAAAAGTTCACTAAAACACATTAGACTTAAAGGCACAGTTTACTCCAAAAAATTTAAATTCCGTTATCAGTTCACATTACTCCAAACTCCAAATTCACATTATTCCAAACATGTCTGACTGTCTTTTAGAACACAAGAAAACAGTGAGCTTCAAAAAACACTACATCTCATTGACTTGCATTGTATGAAATCCTAAAGCATAAGCTTTCATTCTTAAATGATTTTTTAATGAATTCCTTTATCTACATCGTGTCATTGTTTAAGGCAAGACACTAAAGGCACAACAAATAAATTGTTTTTTCAAGCAATGGTCAGTATTCACAGTTTGGGCTATTTGTTTTTTTTTTTTTTTGCAAAATCCTGATTTAGACAGATAGAAAAAAAATATTACAAAATGTTGTTTTGCTGTTGTTTGTTTGCACTTTATCTATTTGCGTCCAAAGATTTCAATTGCTATGCATTTCTAAATAAAAAAAAATAAAATGTTGAAATAAACATTTCTCAAGATGTGACTGAAGTCATACATACATCAAAATGTACTCTTTTTTTACAGAGGGGTCTGTTAAAAATAAATTTAACTCGAGTAAACCATTAATTATCCTGCACTGTAAAACAATATAATAATTTTGAACCTGCATTTAAAATGTCTGTTCTGGAAATGTATGCAAATTAGTGCATATTTAATTAGATAATGCCTCATCTGCATAATTAAATATAACATTTCAGAAACCTTGCATTACACAAAATTTGCAAGTCGTAATGTAATCAACCAACTGAGGAACTATGGGTGAAAGCTATTAGTTAAATGTTTTACCCTATTCACGCCTTTAAAAAAAGGTGACAAGCATATCTCTGTATGAAAATATACTCAGTCTAATCTAAGGAAGCCAGAACGCAGCGGGGTGCGTTTAATTCCCTTGTTTGTGTCTCTACATATGAGTGAGCTCAGTTGTTTGTTGGTTACGGCACAAATAAACACATAAGAGTCCTCCTTCGAGGGTCGCATTCAAGCCGTGCCGTCATAATCTCACAGCTACCGTATCACAAACACGTGGAAGACGTGACATAAAGTCCCAGTGCAGAGAAACTTGCGATTCCTCCCTGGAGCTGGAAAGTAACAGGTGCTTGATTTGATTCCAGTTTGGTTGGGCCCAACCCGTCTGTTTACAGGTACAAAGTCTACGGTGTTTTAACGCAGACGTTGCGGAGAGCACAAAGGCTGCTTGTCCGATCAGATGCGTTAACGATTAACCGCTGAGAAACGAGGTACGGTATTGATGTAGGGAACTGGATGGTTGTTTATTATACAGTGGACATTTGCATGCACAAAAATGAGTTGCAATAGAAAGCCTGTCCTACCTATTTCCCTTGAAGAGCGTGGACACCGCAGCATTGGGTGGCTGCAAGGGCGAGCGCAATGGGATGAAGGCCGACCCGACGACGTTCCCACTGCCTTTCGCTCCCCGAAATATGGCCGCTTTCTCACCGAGGCTGCGCGTCTCATCCAGGGAGTCATTCATAGCACTCATGGAGCCAGGTTACATCCAGTAGCTCATCTGGAGCACAAGACAGGACAGACAACATCAGGACAGGCCCGTAAAAGAGCGCATTTGTGTGTGAAGTCAATGCGCTCCTGCCGCTGCTACAAAAACACAAACGCATGCACACACACTCCGCCTGTGCTGCCCCTGCATGGCAGGCTGTCCCAGCCTGGGAAGTAGATCCCTCCTTCCAAAACATGATCCGCAATAAAGTTATTTTTAACTCTATGACTCCTGAATGAGCTCAGCTCGCTCTTGCAAACACACACGCATACACATACGATCCGGCCTTAAAAACTCTCGCTTCTGTTTCCCTCGCAGACCTGCTTGGACAGACAAAAGGTTTCTTGGTTATTGGTATGCAACGTAGCTCGGTAATGAGCGCTGGAGGTCAGCCAGACAGTTAAACCTACTGTTCCTTTGTCATAGACTTTCCTCTTTTGCCCTGCACCCACAGCTGCTCTGAAGCCATGCGTGGAGGTTGACCTCCTCAGATAAGATGCAGCGTGTGTGTGTCTAGAACTTTTATGAAAATAACTGATAACAAGAGCACTAATTAGGGAGAAAAAACAGATATCTCAAAATTATATTTTTTTGCAATTCTGAAAAAAAGGAAAAAATGCGAGATATAAACACATATTGTAAGTTTGTTTTTTAAGACCACTAACACAATAAAATAGTTTCTGACTTTTTATTTTTTAGTCTCTGACAAGCTATAAAAGTTTTTTATATTATTGTTAAAATGTCTGCTATCATAGTTTTATTCATGGTGTCAATTTTTGCCAAAATGCATGGAAACCAATATTCAAACCAGCCTTCAAAACATATTGAACATATTGAACCTGAACATAGAAGGCTGATAAAAATTTGAGATGGCATTTATAGACTTTTGCATCTGAACTCTTCATACCTAGAAGTGGTACAGGTTTGTAACAACAAGGATGAGAAAATTATGCATTATTACGTACTTTGTAGATCACAGACCAAGGTTACACGAAATGTAGAATTAAAGAATTGGCTGTTTTTGATCATGAATAGAAATTTGACTTGAATTGGCCCCAGAGAAAAACAAATTGGAAATAAATTGAAGTGATGGGAAATTGTATTTTTGGAACAGCAAATGAAAGGAATTTAGTGCAAGTTTGAGAAATAAAGTGTTCTTCGACATAAAATTTAGTATAAATAAATCTAAATTAAGGTATAAAACCTTTCAAGACTTCAAACAAGGATTGTCAAGCCATCACTCAAAGTTTGTCTTGAAGCTGACAAAGCTTCTTTTTAGTTTAAAATTACACTAGCTTTTTGAATTTCTTATTTTGAGAATTTTAATAATTTAGAAATGTTTTACTTTTTCTTAGTGATATTTGGCATCAGCTTATCAGAAAGTGGCAATTTTGTTCTCTTCGTCCTGTTGGATAGAAATAGTGCTCCATTATACATGTTTTGTGAAATATTTCCAGTCTGCAAATCAACTAAATTCGTGACCTTGGATGTAAACAAATGGCTAATGGTGCTGGGAACTCTTACTGAAATGAATGACTTCCTGTTTGTCACTTAAGATTACAAATACCACACAACCAGCCCAGAGAATGAAGGTAGATAAGAAAGATAAGAGATCTGAACCCTGCTATCAGATGAGATAATGATGTTCTCTGTTATCATGTGTCAACATCTGTCTTCATTACCAGTTTACCTTTCAAATCAAGAATTAATGTGCTGCTCTTTGGTCAAAGTCCCTCCTGCCACAGTTTCACAGCAGGATGAAATAAACACAAAGTTTAATGCTCTAAATTATTTGTACCAGTCATGTTTATAGCTCAGCTCCCAGGGAAAGCATTCTGGAAGACTATTACGATACAGTTTTAAACTTTAGTGCTTTTTCCACATTTGCTGTACTGACTTTTTCGTCCACCCACATAAGTGCCAAACTGCTCTGAGGTGATTATCCATCATTATGACATCCCTGAATGTACATATAACTTCACAAATTATGGATCCACTGATACCGAAACTGGCATCATTATCGGGTCTCATACTGTGCTCTTGTACTAATTTGTCTGTTGCATAAACGTTGCATCACAAATAAAGACAGAAGAACAAGACGTTATAATATTTGTAAAACAAACTGGAACACAGTGAAAAGGAAGATGCAATATTCTGTATATCAACTTTCCAACATCAAGCATTTGTTACGGTCAGGTATGCAATGCAAAATACTAGATGGTTTAATGCTTAATGCAGAGATGAATGCACTGGTTGATGCAATGAGCTGTAATGTATTTCTCACGAATACAGACCGGAACATAATGTTTATTTCCATGATCTGCCATTTGCGCTATTGTCCTGCTTGTTTCTTCACAAAACCAACAGAACTTCTAGAACATGGACGGGTATACGTTATGCAAGTGTTGGGGTGTAGTAATACCGACTGTAATGTCACAGTTTGTGTTATGTTCTGATTCGCCCGTTTTTCAGTGTTTTTTTTA
The DNA here is from genome assembly GCA_032359235.1 of Enteromius mattozi. NCBI lineage: Eukaryota > Metazoa > Chordata > Actinopteri > Cypriniformes > Cyprinidae > Enteromius > Enteromius mattozi. Next base: position 20,320,647 of record JAUMHE010000056.1, on the reverse strand, counting down.
TTCACGAGATTAATGCATGATTTCCATGTACAGAACTGTTATTTTTTAACTATACCAAGGTAAATACAGTTTTGCATTCTATGGCACCTTTAAACATTTTAAGCACCTGTGTAAATGCTGTAAAATGAGGATGCTGTCAAAAATAACGTCATAAATAGATTTTCTTTAACAATTAACTTCTAATAACTAAATTAAATTAACATTTGGTGTGACCATACTTTGCATTTAAAGCAGCTTTTGCCCTTTTTTTCACGGAGCTTTGCAGGTTCTTCTGGACATTACAACAGTTCTTCTGGATTTACTGTAATCTGTCACAATTTGTTCTGTTTCATGTTCATTTCTATATATATATATAAATTATATATAATATTCACAATTAACATGAGCAAATTGCACATCACTATTGACCCGTATTTCTCTTGTGTTGCAACAAGGGTGTTTACATAAGCCTCATCACCAAAGCTTCTGCTGGGTCTAAGACAAGGGCACCAAAGGACCGGACAGCATGACGCTCCCAAAATAGTTGCATGGCTGAAACACATTCTTGTGTTATCAGTCAATGCAAACGCTTTCTAATTACATTAGCGGGATGTGAGCCACGGCTATTTCAGTTCAGGCCAGACTCTCGCGCATACGGCCCTACATGACCAAAACAGCAAATGCCACAGGACAATACAAAAAGTGAGTTAAAAAAGCTGTCGATGAGTAGGGAAATTGAGGCGAGAGTGACAGCGATGTGCTGAATGAAGCCTGTGCTGATAGATAGCCATATAAGTGCATTCACACTGATCATCTTACCTTTCCATATCTCAGCGGTTATGAGTAAACAAATCTGTCCCAGCGCTCACAGCCAGTGTTCAGTGTCATTTTTGTTGCTGAGCAAAATCTACAAAGTCCTCCTTTTATCATCGTTATCATTACATGGGTAAAATAACTAAATATTTTGTTGGACAGACCTTCCTCCCCCAATTTCAGACAGCCTGAAATTCCTTAGGAGAGCATTAACGCTTTCCATCCCAAAGATGGCCCAAAACTGTTGGTTTTCATGCCTATTCAGGCCTGAAAGTATACTAATATGGACTTG